>ML109310.1:21489-46791 GCA_003697995.1 Taxidea taxus jeffersonii | reverse complement strand
GGGGGGGAAGCAGGCTCCCTGCTGAGCAGAGAGCCCGATGTGGGACTCGATCCCAGGACCCTGAGATCATGACCTGAGCCGAAGGCAGCGGCTTAACCCACTGAGCCACCCAGGCGTCCCTGCAAACTGTTTTTTAACATTATTACTGGCAGCAGCCTCTCCTCCCTCAGCAGAGAACTGAGAAAAAGGACTGATAAGACGCCATCTGTGGGCATCCTTGGGACCTGCTTAGATTGTTTTCACTACTGCTGCTTCTCACCTTGGGAAGCTCCCCCACCACCACCATCAAGGGGATAAAGGAACAGGTGTATACTCCACCCTGGGCCTGGTCAGCTAAGCACCTTGGATCCCAACCCTGAGGAGGGCGACTGCTGCAGTGGTGAAGAATGGCAGCAAGTCTGGCTGACGTATGTTTGCTGCTGGCTTCCCGAGAGAAACATCCTCTCAGACTGGCAGAGGGGAAACAGTATAAGCTTTACAGTCAGATAAACTCCTTTTCTAATCATGATACATCTGTTTATCTACCAACCGTTGAATCCTGGACAATTACTCAATCTTTGTAATTCTTGTAATCTTGGTTCCCTCCTGCTTAATTAGAAAGAACTGAACAAGTTTTCCAAATGATGAAAGAATTAAGTGAGAAAACAGAGGGAAGCTTGTGGCACAGTTTCAATCACTTACTAGGTCTTCAACAAATGGAGTGACCTGTCTCTATCCCATCTCCAATTCTTCTATCCTTTTGGCAGCATCTATTCATTGCAGACCCCATCTCTCTGAATCAGTACTCCCCACCCCATACTGCAAACCATCATCTCCCCTAGAAAAAGTATTCTGGTATTCTTCCTGCAAGCTTCAGTGGCATTCACTGGAAAAGTTATCCTTTTGTCATGATTTCTTGGGATACAGAGTAGCTTTCTCATTCTTTTTTAGAATTATTATTGTGTTTTTCAATACATAAAATGGGAGAAAGAGCTAGAGAGCTCTTATGTGCTTTTCTTTTACCCTATAATACTTTGGCTCAAGTTTTTGTCTCAAATTTAGCTTCATTTGAAAACAAGGCAAAGCTTTTCACCCGTAGCCCATTCTTTTATAAGGATTTACAAATTTTTACAGTCTGTTTTGCTGAAGGTTTGTATTTATTTTACTTTGGTTCCCCAATAGTTAGGCCAAGAATGCAATCAGTTGTGTGATTCAGAGATAAATTCTTCTAGCAAAACTTATAAAAGAGTAACAGCTATTAACATTTCACATGATAAATGAGTCAATTCAAAGAAGCAGAATTTAGAGCTGTATGGGAACTTAAAGATCACTGACTTTATGAGACTGATGCGCTGCCTACTGTGCTAAGGAGGCAGGTAAGATCACTGACTTTAAGCAACTCCTATTATAGAGAATTTTTAAATGTCATGGAGTGTTCTGCGGAAGAGATCACATATACAGTTTAAGTTCCACATTATCTCCATTTAACAGATTAAAAAACTGAGTACATGAAAGGTTTAATTTTCCAAGGTTAAATGTCAGGGAAAGACTTAAAGATTGCCAATTCTTACCCTTGGCTCTTTTCACATACCAAGGATGTATCATTCTATATGAGAGGACACTGAGACCAAGGACTCCTAATTGGTTTGAAGAGGCTGACAGACCTGGAATGAGATGTTGGGGCTCCTGAAAATCCAGTTCAGTCTTCATTTTGACCTTATTGCCCATGAAAATTGTGAGAGAAGTGTTTCCGTTATTATTTTTTCCTGAAGGTTTTCACTTAATATTGTGGAATTAAACAAAAACTTGGTTCCCAATCTTTTTACTTGGTCTCAATTTTTCATTTGTATTCATGTTTTCTTTTTCACAATTCTCCACTTCAGTTCTTGTTCTATCATTTCCTTTTATTACATAAAATCTTCTTAGAGGTAAATGCTATTACACACTTAATAGACTACAGTGTAGTGTAAAAATAACTTTCAAATGAACTAAGAAACCAAGAAATTCATTTGACTCGCTTTACTGTGACCTTCATTTTATTGGGACACTCACTGTATTGCAACATTTGCTTTTTTTTTTTTTATATTTTATTTATCCGACAGACAGAGATCACAAGTAGGCAGAGAGGCAGAGAGAGAGAGAGGAGGAAGCAGGCTGTCCACAGAGCAGAGAGCCCGATGTGGGGCTCGATCCCACGACCCTGGGATCATGACCCGACCCGAAGGCAGCGGCTTTAACCCACTGAGCCAACCAGGCGCCCTGCGACATTTGCTTTATTGTGATGGTCTGGAACAAAACCGATAATATCTTCTCCAAGCTATGCCTGTGACTCATGAGCAAAAATTTTGCTTTCTATTCTTTTCTTTTTTTTTTTTTAATTTAAGCTTTTTTATTTAAACATATAATGTAACCCCACCACCCTCTCCCAACCCCTCTCCCCCCCACTCCCCTCAGTTTGTTTTATGACATTGAGAGTCTCTTTTGGTTTGTCTCCCTCCCGATCCCATCTTGTTTCATTTTTTCTTTTCCTACCACCTCTATTCTTATTACCTTATACTCTACTGGCCTAGGAGTTTTAGTTCCAGGGGAGGAATGCTTTTATTAGGAGATACAACAATGACTCCACTGAACTGGAAGTTAAGAATGCTGCCCGTCCACTTTAAACTCCTCGTGCCTCGGAATCAACAAGACTGGCTCAGGTGGATAACCCTGACCACCAAGGGCAAATTGGGCTACTACTTCAAAATGGAGGAGAGAAAGTATGTCTGGAATAGAGAATATCCCTTAGGGTATCCCTTAGTAAGACTATGCCCTGTGATAAAGGTCAATGGAAAATGGTAACAACCCAATCCTGGCAGGACTACTTCAGCAATGGAGGTTTAGGTCACCCCACAAGGCGAAAAAGGCCAGCTGAGGTGCCTGATAAAAGCAAAGAGAATACAGAATGGGTAGTGGGAAAAGGTAGCTATAAACACCAGCTATGACCATGTGACTGGTTACAGAATAAGAACTGTAACTGTTACGACTATTTACTCCTCATTTTTGTTATGAATATGTTTCTGTGTGTATGTGATACATATACATAGATACTAAGCAAATATAGCTTTCTTATATGCTTATATGACATAAGATGCATTGACTTTATATCATGGTATTTCAGTATTGTCAATTTACATCATAGTACTTATGTTATGGGCTTTCAAGGAGAGGAGTAAACATCACTCAAGGGTTTTGCCTTCTTTTCTAGGGAAGAGATTACTACATTTCTGGTTGGCTGTGGAATTGTGGTGTCATGTTCAATGGAATTATAATCTTGTTATTGTTTGTATTTGGAGATTAAGTATGGTTTATGGAGAAGCATATTGGTACCAAGATAACAAGAGGTGGACTTGTGATGGTTAATTTTCTGTGTTAATTTGACTGGGCCACAGGTGCCCAGGCATTTGGTGAAATATCATTCTAAGTGTGTCGGTGAGGGTGTTCTGTATGAAATTAACATTTAAACTGTTAGAGTAAAACGGAGTGCACTCCCAATGCAAGCAGGCTTCATCCAATCCACTGAAGGACTGAATAGAACAAAAGCCTGAATAAAGGAGAATTTGCTCTCTGCCTATCTTCAAGCTGGGGCAACAATCTTCTGCCTTCAGATTCACTTAGACCACAACTAATGTTATTGGCTTTTCTGGCTCTTCAGCAAATCTTAGGACTATTGGAACTTCTCAGCATCCATAATTTTGTGAGCCAGTTCCTTATGATAGCTCTATGTATCTATCTCTCTAAACTGTTCTATTGGTTTGGGTTTCGGTTCTATTCCTCTACAGAATGCTGACTGATCTACCTGCTTAATGTAGAGTCACTATTTGTCATTATATAATTATTTGTGAGATCATTTCAGGTCTTATTACATGTCCACTGAGTATATGGATAGTAAATGCTGGATATTACTGTTATTATAGTGTAATAATTACAAAAGCATCCATAAAAAAGCAATTATAACCCTTGTTTAGGGTTATTATTCCAGGCACGGTTTTAAGTCCTCTTACAAGCATTAATTCATGCAATCCATACAACAACACTTTGAGTTAGAAAACATTATGATCCCAGCTTACTAAAAAGGAAACTGAGGCACAGAGAAATTAATTAATATAGTCAAAGTTATATAGCACATGCTATAGCCAGGATTTAAAACCTACCATGCTAGATCTAAATCTCCCACTGTATAAACTATATTTTATGTTATTATGGTTTGGAATCCCATAATGGATGGCGGTGGCTTTCTTCATACTGCATTCCCCAAACCTAGTGTATCAGAGAAGCAGCTTGAAATATGGTGTAAGAAAATAAGTAGTATTCTGGAACTAGACCTACTGGATATGAATTCCAGTCCTAAGTCTATCACATTAAGTCCACTAAGTCCAAATCACTGTGTGATTTGGAGCAAGGTACTTAACATCTCTGTGTCTCAGGTTTTTCATTTATGAAATGGGAAGGAAAACAGGGTTATTGTTAGGGTTAAATAAGTCAAAACTTGTAAAGTGCTTAGAGTAGTATCTAGCACTGAGTAAGTACTCTATAAATGCTAGCTTTTATGTTAATACTGGTTTTATTCATCACTTTATCCCCATCACCCAGAAAAGGTCATAGAATAGGCACTGAGTAAACATCTGATAACTTAAAGAATATATTTGTTGTGTTCCACATTGTTTTTGTTTATCAGACAACTGCCTACTGCCTACCATCCTCCCATTCATTCCTTCATCTCTTCTAATGTATGAGACACTGGGCTAGATGCTAGAATAGATCAATGAGACATGGTATTGTCCTTAAGGCATCCAGAGCTGAGTACGTAAACTGAAGTAGTATACATTAGGTAATGAATGGGACAGCATTTGAACCTAAACATTATAGGAAAACAGAAGGTAGAATGTGTAACTTGGGTGGAGGGGAGGTGGGGACAGGGAGTAATGTACCACTGCCAGCACCCATGTAGATGACCTTTTGCTATGAACTCTTTGTAATGGCAAAGGAAAATAGACTGTTCTTGCAACCATTTTCCCAGGTATCAAGATAATGCCACTGTGGAAACTAGTTTGTTAGGATGAGCAAACTCAAGTGTGTCTTTACCTGCAGAGAAATTAGATGGCTTTCTGCTTAATGCATTTTTCAAAAATATCAGGAAGTGACCTCTGGACTCCACAGGTCTTCTGATGCAATTGAGAATAATAGGTTGTGTGCCTAAAGGAAAGAAAGAGAGGGGCGTCAGTGAGGAGGGGGTTTGCCTGCAGGTGATGGTATGCCCAGTGAAGACTGCCTTACAGGCCAGGGCTATTTTTCTCACATAATGGGAAGTTTGGCACTAAAGCAGGTATTGGCCTTGGTTCAGCTGCTTAAATATTTTATCAGGAACTCAGGGTTCTTTCTTTTTTCTGGCTTTTACTCTTATATTCATCCGCCCATGGTTGCAAGATGGTTGCTCTCTTATCCAGATTTCACTTTTATTTTCAAGACCTGAGGGGTGTTAAGATGCCAGCCTTTTATGAAGAAAGCAAAGCCTTTCCAGAATCTCCCCCAGCAGACCTCTGCTTGCATTTCATTGTCACATGGGCACTGCCAGCTGGATTGGAGCCTGGAAAAGCAAGAGACAGGACTATCACAATTGGCTTAGACCAGGGGTCAGCAAATGTTTTCTTTAACTGGCCAGATAGTAAATATTTTAGACTTTGCAGGCCATACAGTCTCTGTTGTAATCACTCAATTCTGCTGTTCTAGCATGAAAGCCGCCATAGATAATCCATAAATGATTGAGTGTTGCTCTATTCCAATAACACTTTATTTATGGACACTGAAATTTGATATAACTCTCACATATTATGAAACACTATTCGTCTCTTGATTTTTTTTTCAACCACTCAAAAATGTACAAACTAATCTTAGTTCCCAGGCCATATAAAAACAGATGGCAGGCCTGATTTGGCCCATGAGTCCATAGTTTGCTGATCCCTGACTAGGACCAATGATACCCCATCAACTAGATCTGGGCAAAAAGCTATGACAGAGTTGGTGTTCTAACAGTTGTCTCTAACAAAGAAATGACTACTGGCTAGGCAACTAACAATGTTGCAACTAATGGTAAGTTTTATTTTCTACATGCATAGGACTTAATAAGAAGTATTTAGTATATGATCAGTCTGTAATATTTTAATTCCTTTCTCTTTCTTCCACTTTAACCTAGAATTTTTTTCTTATTCATAAAGAGCTTTCTCTGCTCCGTTAGAGCAGCTGGTATCCAGGCACAGGTTTTTATGTAATTAATATCAGAAGTCTTTGGGAGGGATATCTTTCAATTAATATGGGATTGTTGACTCTCTGTTGCCACATTGCAGGGGAAAGCTGGAGAACCCCCCAAAATTGTGAATTAGAAATTCCATTCAAGTCCCATAAATGTTTCACAGTTTTCTTCCTGGGCTTCCAGTGGTGAGAGAAATGCAAAGGGAACCCCAGCATTGAAAAAGGATATTCTGCATTCTGCTCTAGCTCAGTATCATTATACATTTTCTACTTGGTGGTGGGGGAGGGAAGATTTACAACAGGCAAAAAACAGGCTCCCTCTTTATACATTGAATTACAAAGGCAATTTCCTTTATAGCCTACTTACAGGAATCCCTCTTAGCGTACTGCCAAGAGTATCACAACTTGTTTATTCAAAGGTTATGTGTGAATGAGAGCTTTTTGATATTAATCAAGTAATTTGCTGGCATTGCTGGGAAAAGGAAAATGTTAGCTTTATCCTGAAAAATGAAACAGCCCATTAATCAAGTTCACTCTATTGAAGACAATTATGGGGAGAGAGAGGGCAAATAGACCCTTTAGATAAGAAATTCCTAAACTGATGAAACTTTTCATAGGGTTTGGCATAGACGTCTGCACAGAAAGTGATTAATTTTAATCACCTACAAATTATATATATCAGTAATTTGTGGATTCAGAGTTTACTGTTTATTATTAATTGAAAAAGAATCTTACTGAATGTGCCAAATTCAAAAACAAAACTCTGGCATGTGGACTATTTTGTTCGTGTTCATTTATTATCTCCAGTTAAAGTTAAAAGGTGAAATAGAATATGCGTGTTCTTAACTGACTCATTTTTTGGTTCCCTCAGCAGCACACTCTTTGTACTTTTGAGACTGAGTCTCCATCAATCAAAATTAAATTCTGCAATAGGAGGCATTTAAAATTATTTGTATAAATGTAGCTGAATGGGATAAGGTTGTAAGATAAGGGATATGAAAAATAACTGTTCTGAGGCAACATGGTGCATAATAAGGGGCATCTTTTTTCTTAGTTCTAGCATGATGAATTGCAAAAATCCATTAGTCAAGCACCACAAGAGAGTTAGTTTTATAAGCTAGGCATTATCTTAATTAGTTAATAACATTAAAGCTATGTAGAGAAAAGAGGAAAATAGTCTCTTCATCCAATATCTTAAAATATTGCTTATTCCCCTAATTCACTTGCAAACTTTACTGTTATTAAAGTTTTAACTATTAAAATGATATGATGTTAGCCATCAGGAAAATGCAAATAAATACCACAGTGAGATGCTACTTCACATCCACTAGGATGGCTATAATCAAAAAAAGCAGAAAATCAAGTGTTGGTGAGGATGTAGAGAAACTGGAGTTTGCTTACATTGCTGGTGGGAATGTAAAAAGCCATGAGAGAACAAAAGAAACAGGGGCTCAAAGCCTCAGGATACGAGAGGTAGGTATTCACAAAAGCCAGGGAGCTGTACCAGACACCCCATGAAAGAGAGCATGGCCAAACATCAGGCGGAACTCAGCTGATACCTGGATTGCAAGAATAGGCTTCAGGAGGTACAACACTTTAAAAAGAAGCAATGGATACCGAATGACAAATAAAGGTAACAAGGTGGCTGATAAAAAAAAATATATATATTTTTGTGACCCTGTGTATTCTTTTTTTTTTTAAGATTTTATTTATTTATTTGATGGATGGAGATCACAAGTAAGCAGAGAGGCAGGCAGAGAGAGAGAGGAGGAAGCAGGCTCCCCGCTGAGCAGAGACCCCCCCCCCAACTTGGAGCTCGATCCCAGAACCCTGGGATCATGACCTGAGCCGAAGGCAGAGGCTTTAACACACTGAGCTACCCAGGTGGCCCACCCCTGTGTATTCTTATAATTGAATGATCCCTTCTTGTTCCCCAATCCTCCCACCATATAGTTGTATAGTTAGAATCGGTCTCCAGTTTTGAGTGACAGTCTTTCAGATGGAAACACTCCTCAATCCTATCTGATCCTCAGAAACTAAGAGAATAAGAAAGGGGAGCAAACACCCCTAGTGTATTGATTGTGTCCATATCCATTAATGCCTACCCAGGGTTTAGACTAAAGTCCTAAGATTAGAGAAAGATCTGACTTCCTTCTGAATGTGATCTTAGGTGAGTTATGTGGCTATTCTGAGCTTTCTTCCTCATCTGGAGTTTGGATTTAAGGATAATCATGTTTCTCCTGCCTACTTTGTCAAGTTGTTTTCAAAGCTAAATATAAAAAATATGAAGCCTTTTGAAAACTCTGAAATGTTCCACATACAGAAAATATAATTATAATAAGAACAAAATATTCAGAGTGAAAGGGTGAAATTAAACTCTGTTCATTCAGATCTGTATCTATGGGAAAGGCCTCACTGCCCTGACATTTCAAGGGCAAGTTGAATGGAGTTGCCTTGTTTGAGATACAATATCACCTGGGGAACTAAAGCCAAAGAAAGGTGATACAACTGAAGCGGTCCAGTGGTCATTTTATTTTCATCAGTGCTCAGAATTGGTGTGTTGTTTTCTGTACTAGAAAATCCATATTGTTTGATCATTTGACTAAGGTCTCCAAGAAGAAACACATTTAAAAATAAGACATTTAAAGATCAGTTTGGTAATTAGTCTTATCCTGAAAATGGCGAGCAAGAGATATACATTTGTCCTACCTTCTCTTTATTTGAGTGGCATTTCCTTTCCAAAATAAGGACAAGAAAGTGCCTTATATAAAAGAGCAATTCGATGAATCACAGCAGCTGCTTGATTGTGACAGGCATAGGAGAGTGTGAAAAGAGATTTGCTAAGGTGTTTATAACAGTATCTTAAGAAATGTCTGCCCTCATCTCCTTTTTTTTTAATTATTTTTTTAATTTAAGCTTTTTTATTTAAACATATAATGTAACCCCACCACCGTCTCCCAACCCCTCTCCCCCCCACCCCCCTCAGTTTGTTTTATGACATTAAGAGTCTCTTTTGCTTTGTCTCCCTCCCGATCCCATCTTGTTTCATTTTTTCTTTTCCTACCACCTTAACCCCCACCCCCATTGCATCTCCACTTCCTCATATCAGGGAGATCATGTGATAGTTGTCTTTCTCCAGTTGACTTACTTTGCTAAGCATAATACGCTCTAGTTCCATCCATGTCGTCGCAAATGGTAAGATTTCATTTCTTTTGATGGCTGCATAGTATTCCGTTGTATATATATACCACATCTTCTTTATCCATTCATCTGTGGGCATCAGTGAAATACAAATCAAAACCACAATGAGATACCACCTCACACCAGTCAGAATGGCTAAAATGAACAAGTCAGGAAATGACAGAAGCTGGCGAGGATGTGGAGAAAGGGGAACCCTCCTACACTGTTGGTGGGAATGCAAGCTGGTGCAACCACTCTGGAAAACAGCATGGAGGTTCCTCAAAAAATTGAAAATAGAGCTACCTTATGACCCAGCAATTGCACTACTGGGTATTTACCCTAAAGATACAAACATAGTGATCCGAAGGGGCACGTGTACCCAAATGTTTATAGCAGCAATGTCCACAATAGCCAAGTTATGGAAAGAACCTAGATGTCCTCATCTCCTTTTGACTCCTGCTTGTCTGGATTTAAATCACCCAAGGACAAAAGCTTTGATCTCACTTTATTTCCTCTGTTAGTCAAAACACCTCAAATTATGTCTCATTCCTCATAATGACTTCTTCTCTGGAGGATCAAATGTTTGGATTTACGTATAGTTGCAGACTTCCCAGCCACACAATGAGTGTGTGTGTGTGCGTGTGTGTGTGCGCACACACGCGTGCACGTATATAACAGAAAGAAGGCGGACAAGCTTGAAGAGGAATCAAATAGATTAGCCTATGATCATAAAGATTTGTAGCAAATATATTTACTGTTACTATATCACAGTAGGAAAATGACATGCTATCCATACTTTACAATTATTCTCTGGCCTCTAAAGGGCTTTCATGTAGCTAGTATGCTCCAAAAACATTTAATTTCAGAATAGACTAGACTCAAGTAAAAGAAAGGAAGAAAAACTTGCCAATTTCTTCATGATCACCCCCCAATATGTTTGTGTCCGTAATCTTACACATTGCTTCTGCTAAAATAGGTAAATGAACTTTGGATCACTGATGCACCATGGCCACTTCAGGAAAATAAGCAAGCACTGTCAGCAGATGACAGGAATGGATCTTTGAAAGTGGTTTAATCTACCCTAATACTTCCATGTACCACTTTTACTTAGACCAGCTGTGTTTGGTTTGGTATGCTTCATAAATTTATTCTAAAATGAAGAGTTCATGTCTTAAGCGAGGAACCCAAACTGAATTTAGTGACATAGGAGTTCCAGGCAGTAGTATCTTCCATGAATGCAAGCCATGAAGAATCCATGATCAAATCTTTCCTGGCAAGCTTTGTGTCCACCCTTTACTGCAAAGAAGAGGTGTTTTCACAAACTCTGGATGGTTGGTATTGGGCCATGAAAGACGTAACCTGCAGGTTGTACTTGAACATGTTACCTACTAGTAACACTGGATCCACTGTGGGTATGTAAGTTTAGCTACATCCTCTGACTGCCCCAAACTACAGGTCTTTTCACTCATCAACTGCAGAGGTCACATCCTATGTTCACTCCTCTGATGTCATACTACTGGCATTTCTACGAGTATCACTTTGTGGCCACTTGAGAAACAGCAGACCAACTCATTTTCAGCATCATTCAAAATTTGGATGAAAAATTTTGGAACAAAAAAAGTTCAAACAATAATTAGTTCTATAAACAGAAATGACAACAGATTACCCAAAGTTTCCTTGACTTTGTAGAATGAGACCGGCTTTGCTTGTATAGTCACATTTTATAAATAGTATTGACAGGGCAATTGGAAGAGTTATACCCAATGGGATATCATAAAACATGATATTGATGAACTCTTCTGTATCATTTAATATAAAATTATCCAGTTAAATATTAATAGAATGTAGTAATATTTAAATATTTGGTGGCATAGGACAGATTTCTAAAAATATGCGTTGAAACACTGTAATTCCAGGGAAATTTCCCAAATTGTCATTATCATAAAGTATAGGCAAGGCACATTTACAGAAAAGTAGCCTATTGCAAAGGAAACATAAAGCAGCCAAACATTAAGCATAACAACATATTTAAAGTAGCGCAAAGAGAATTAAAAAATGAAAATCTATTGAGATTATTAATTGGCTCTATGTAATTTAATAAGTTAATGTCTGCAGAGTTAAAAACCTAATTATTATTGTTAGAGTCAACATGGCCATCACTTGCTAAAGGAGATTAGAACAAAAGGGCCTACATGAAAATCAAAGGTAATCACTTGTTTCCGCTCCCCATGCACACATAACTCATCTCTCTCCTTCCTTGTCAATCCTGATTTTCTGGTAATAAATTATCTTTTACAATATACAAGAGACCTATCCAGATGCAAAATACTTTTATGAGATTTTTGGCATTTCTAAAAACAAATCAAATCGCTTGATTTCTTAGTACACAGTTTTGACAACTTCATTAGTCTCTAGCTGCTCCATGATTTTACCCAGAGAAAGTTCTTAGACGAGTTACTTCCTTCGTGTCTTCTAAGATGGAAAAGGAAGAGACATGAGAGAAATTATTAGAAAAAGTATTTCTAGAAGTCTTGAGCTATTACTTGAAACATAGAAGTCTATTCTCTCCCTCCGACTGGAGAAGGGCTAGCAGCTTTGTCTTGAATGAGAGCAATTCCTGTCAAATCCAAACGAAGCAGGAGAAAAATTCAATATATTTCAGATCAGAATAGATAACCAGTTCCAGTCTAGTCTTCAACTGGCTGAACATTTTTTCAGCCTCTGAACCATTCTCTTATTTGTAACATTTTTTCCCCCTTGCAATACAATGACAGGTTATTGGGCAACCAAAAAGGACACCGTCTCAAACTGTTCTAAGCAGATCCTCCACCTCTATGACAAAAATTTAATTAGTTCCAGTGTCGATTAATAGTCAATTCCCCAAGTGTCTATCCTTTCTCTTTCTACCTTGACCTTCTCCTTTTAGGATCTCTAGCAACTTTTCCCTAACACCATTTCAGATACTATATTAACTTCTTAGATCCCTCTAAGTATTTATTAATGACCCCAACAAGTTGTCTCACATATTTGCAACGTTTTATGCTAGCCAACAATTTTCTAGTTAAACAAAAGCTTCTCTGTCCACTCTTTGGAAGTAGATGAATAACACAACAACATTAGAGGGCAATTGTAAAATGCTGAAGAAACGTCTTGAAAAACATAGAAGAAAAATGTCACAGAAATTTCAAGTTAATGGAACTTCAAATCCCAGCAGTGCTGCAGGGGGAAAAATCCATCTCAAAGTTCTACAAATAACAGCAGAAGGCCCGTATGTGGTCAAGTGGCAGATGGAATGAAAGCCAACACTAAGGCTTCTCTGATTACATCCTGCAGGAAGACCACCCAAAATGACACAGAAAGAAAGGTTCAAGTCCTGGTACACATGCATCTTTCTCTATTGCAAAACTCAGCAGAACAGAGTGAGCACAATCACATGGCCATTTCAGCTTGTTCTCTCCTTCCAGTGTGTGGCAGGTCCAATGCTTAACCAAAGTTTTCTAGCGATACCCACGAGATTTAAATAGTAGGAAGAAAATTCTGTAATACTGAAAATATGTAAATGAAGTGGAAACTCATATTCCAAAGGTACATACAAATGAATTGGAATTATTGTCATTCTTAAATTATCCCTAGAAACCCAGTTTCCTCCCTTGTAATAGCAAAAATAACTAAGACTTAGATGCATTTCCTTTCTTTGTACTAGAAATGTACATACACTATGAGAAAATGCAGCCCTACCTAAGGTGAAAATATAATATGCAAAGAGTTATTGAAGCCCCAATTTCAACTTTTAAGAAAAAGTTTTAAAAAGTATATCAGGTTGATCATAAGCAAGTAATAGATGGAATTCTTTCATTTAGAGTGTATTTTATGTTCTACTCAGCATCAGTATGCCAGGCGGAAGAAACAAGGAAAGACTTTTTTTTTTTTTTTTTTTTTTTTACTGGTTTCAGAATAGAGGGCTTTCAATCCAGGTTAAAACTGTACCTTGAGGTAAGAGAAGCAAGATGGAGTCAGAGACTGAAATGACATCAGATCTCAGATCAGCTAGATAGGTATCAAACCATTCTGAACAGGTACAAACTCAACAGGAGATCGAAGAGAAGAGCAGCAATTCTAGGAACAGAAAATCAACCACTTTCTGGGAGGTAGGATGTGCAGAGAAGTGAATGTAAGGCGATATATGGGAAGAGAGACCATGGGGGGGAGAGGCCGGCTCCCGGTAAGCAGTGCAGCAGTGGAGCACAAAACCAGAACTTTCAGAAGTCTGCTCCACTGAGGAACGTCACTCCAGAGTCTAAGTAGGGGGTGGAGCACTTGCAGAGATAGTGTGGTCTCAGGTCCCACGGGGTCACAGAAAGATCAGGGGTGTCTGAGTGTGGCAGAGCTCCCAGGTTTCAGAGCAGGGAAGCCGGCTACAGAGATGGAGCCGAAGAAGGGGCTTTCAGCTTGGGGTTACCTTAAACCATGATCCAAGGCACAGTAAGGCCACTGCTCTTCCAACAGGAACCCTAAAAAGCGGCAGATCCAGGGAGACTCACCTTTCTCCTCTGGGAGGAGCAGCTTGGGAGTGCGGGGCAGGAATGTGCTGGTTTTGGAGACTCCAAATGGGGCCTTGCACCAGAGATAGAAATGCTCAGTCACAGGCTGGGTGAGGTTGGAGCGCGGCTGGAGACCAGGGAGACGGGAAGGACTGCTTTTCTCTGAGGGCGCACTGAGAAGTCGGACCCTGAGCTCTCGGCTCCTCCAGCCGGAAATCGGGAGGCCGCCATTTTCATTCCTGTCCTCCAAAGCTCTACGGAAAGCGTTAAGGGAACAAAAGCTTCGAGAGCAAACTCCAGCAGATTACTCAGCCTGGCCCTTGGCAAGATGGTGCAATGCTGCCTCAGGCAAAGACATCTGAGAAGCCCTGCAACAGCCCCTCTCCCAGAAGATTAGCAAGAACATCCAGCCAAGATCAAGTTCATTGATCAATGAGAACTGCAGAACTTCAGAGTTAGGAGAAAGCAACACATAGAATTCATGGCTTTTTCCCCACGATCCTTTAGTCTTTCAAAGTTAATTTTTTTTAATTTTATTTTTTTTCTTATTCTACTTTTAAAAAGTTTTCCTCTTTCTTATTTTAACATTTTTAAAATTTTATCGTATCAACACCTTTTTAAAATATCTTTTCTAATTTTCATTGTTATAGCCATATTTTATCCCTTCATTTTATTTAACCTTATTTTTTGTATAGATATAGATATTTTTTTCTTTAAAATTTTGGGATACAATTTCTTCTAATAGATCAAAATATACCCTAAATCAGGAGCTTGGCTTTGTTCTACTCTCCAGCCCAATCACATTGTTCCTCTTTTCATTTCTTTTTTACCAATTTCTTATCAATCCCTTTTTTTAGAATCTTTTTAAACTTTCATCTTTATAGTCATATTCCATCCCTTCATCATGTTTTACCCTTATTTTGGTGTATATATGTTTTTCTTTCTTTAAAATTTTGGGAGGTAGTTTCTTCTAACAGACCAAAATACACCCAAAATCAAGGCACAGAGAATCCCCACTCAAAATCAAGAAAAGTAGACCCATACCCTATCATCTAATAGTAAAACTTACAAGTCTCAGTGACAAAGAGAAAATCCTGAAAGCAGCTCAGGACAAGATGTCTGTAACATACAATGGTAGAAATATTAGATTGACAGCAGACCCATCCACAGAGACCTGGCAAGCCAGAAAGAACTGGCACGATATATTCAGAGCACTAAATGAGAACATATGCAGCCAAGAACACTATATCCAGCTAGGCTGTCATTGAAAATAGAAGGAGAGATAAAAAGCTTCCAGGACAGACAAAAACTAAAAGAATTTGCCAAGTCCAAACCAGCCCTAGGAAATATTGAAAGGGGTACTCTAAGCAAAGAGAGAGCCTAAAAGTAGTAGACCAGAAAGGAACAGAGACAATCTACAGTAACAGTCACCTTACAGGCAATACAATGGGACTAAATTCCTACCTTTCAAGAGTTAACCTGAATGTAAATGGGCTAAATGCCCCAGTCAAAAGATACAGGGTATCAGAATGGACAAAAACAAAACAAAACCAAAAATAAGACTCATCAATATGCTGTCTAAGAGAAACTCATTTAGACCCAAAGACAACTCCAGATTTAAAGTGAGGGGGTGGAAAACAATTTACCATGCTAATGGAATCAAAAGAAAGCTGGGGTGGCAATCCTTATATCAGATAAATTACATTTTAAACCAAAGACCACAACAAGAGATGAGGAAGAATACTATATCATACTTAAAGGGTCTGTACAACAAGAAGATCTAACAATTTTAAATATCTATACCCCTAACATGGGGGCAACCAATTATATAAACTAATTAAAAATAATATCAAAGAAACACATTGACAATACAACAAAAGTAGGAGACTTATACACCCCCCCTCAATGAAGCAGATCATCTAAGCAAAAGATGAACAAGGATATAAAGGCATTAAATGACACACTGGACCAGATGGACATCATAGATATACTTAGAACATTCCATCCCAAAACAACAGAAAACAACATTCTTCTCTAGTGCACATGGGACATTCTCCAGAATGTTCTTTAGTGCACATGGAACATTCTCCAGAATAGATCACACCCTGGGTGACAAATCAGGTCCCAACCAGTACCAAAAGACTGGGATCATTCCCTGCATATTTTCAGACCACAATGCTCTAAAGAACTCAATCACAAGAGGAAAGTTGGAAAAAATTCAAATACATGGTGTATCATGTACAAATACAAATAAAAATACAAAAAGTATCCTACTAAAGAATGAATGGGTCAACGAGAAAATTAAAGAAGAATTTTAAAAATTCATGGAGGAGCGCCTGGGTGGCTCAGTGGGTTAAGCCTCTGCCTTCGGCTCAGGTCATGATCCCAGGGTCCTGGGATCGAGCCCCGCATCGGGCTCTCTGCTCAGCAGGGAGTCTGCTTCCTCCTCTCTCTCTCTGCCTGCCTCTCTGCCTACTTGTGATCTCTGTCTGTCAAATAAATAAATAAAATAAAATAAAAATTCATGGAAACAAGTGAAAATACAACTTCAAATCGTTGGGACACAGCAAAGGCAGTCCTGAGAGGAAAGTATACAGCAATACAAGCCTTTCTCAAGAAACAAGAAAGGTCTTGAGTACACAACCTAACCCTACATGTAAAGGAGCTAGAGAAAGAACAGCAAAGAAAGCCTAAACCCAGCAAGAGAAGAGAAATAATAAGATCAGAGCAGAAATCAATGAAATAGAAACCAAAACCCACTCATGAGGGATCTGTCCTTACCAACTAACCACTCTCCTGCTCCCCCACCTCCTAATAACATAATCTATAGACACAGGAATTTGCGGTGGCGGGGGAGTATGTAAACATTTGGACCACAACAACTTCCTTCAGTCTTCTTGGTCATCTGCAGTGTGAGAGGTAGAGAGTATGATTTGTGGAAGATGGAAAAGCTAGACAAATGCCAAGGCGAATGAGAAACCTCATCTCTGGACTTGGGTTCAGAGCACGAGGGCTTACAGGACACAGGATATATGAGCACAGGACACCATGGGCACAGGCTTGCTGTTGCTAGCTTGTGAACTGGGCAAGTTATTTTGTACCTCTGAACTCTGGTTTTTTTCACTATAAAGTTGGAATATAACCTTCCACATCCATATGATGTTTAAAAGTAAAATCCTTACAGCTAAATTTTATCCTCCTTTTTAAAGATTTTATTTGAAAGAGAGATAATGTGCACATGTACCAGCAGGGGGAGGGACAGAGGGAAAGGGACAAGTAGACACCCTGCTGACACATGGTGCTCAATCCCCAGACCCCGGGATCATGACCTGAGCTGAAGCCAGGCACTTAACAACTGAGTCACCCAGGTACCCCCAATTTTATTGTTAATAAAGCATTCAGGCAATATGTAATTATGTTACTATGTAATGACAATTTTAACAAGATCATCAAATTTTCTGTCAGTTTGCACCTTGTCTAGGACCCAAGGTTTTCTTGTAACTGATACCTGAATGTGCCATACCCGAGTCTCTCAACCGAACAGGGTTATGCTTTCTTCTAGGATCAGGACTAGAGAATCAGGGTCTTCTAAATATGACCATTTTAACTAAATGACCTATGAGGCAGAGAATGGGCTATGCTTGGGCTATTTCCCAACACTTTTTTACAGTTCATCAATAAAACAAAAAAAATTATGTCATCTTCTTTGAAAAGCAGCAAATTGGATGTTACAGGCAACTCCTAATATTATAACTATTACATATTAATGATTATTGGTTATGCATTAGCCTTGATGTGTCTCTGTTTGACTCTCAATCTCTACCTTTTTCAAACTTTCTCCAATTTCTGTTAAATTGACAGAGTTAAGTTTTGCTGCTATATATTTTAAAAAAGGTTTACACGACACATTTGTTATCAATGCTTTATTGTTGAAAACAAAATTGAAATTCTCTGGCACATAAAACAATTATTTCTACAAAAGGAAAGCCTACAAATCTTGATAATTTATACAAATAACAGTTTCTCAAAAAATAAAACTTTAATTTAGTAAACTTGTCTTGTGCTCTATATTTTTAGCACTGTCTGCAATAATCCACCATAAATCCCTGAGCGGAGACATTTTTTGACCATGATCTTTAATCCCTCCCACCTCCCCCCCTACGTTGGTCAGTTACTAAGCCCAGCCCTGTAGTGAAAGGTGTCAGGGACATTTAGCTATGAAAGATCCATGCATTTTATGACACAGGCCCAATTATTAATGCTACTTGGGAACTGGGTCAAAATGAAGTGCCTCTACTGTGTGCAATCAGCGAACCTATTAAGAACCAAGTGTGTGAAAGGAAGAACATGGACAACAAAAAGACATAAAATGTTAAGAATAGGAAGTCATCATAGGTCAATAACTATTTAAATAAATAAAAATGTTAGACATTGAATTTATCTCTATATCCTTATATTAAGTTCCTTATTTATTTACTTACTTTTTTTTTTTTAGCAATTGCCAATGCACTAGAAGATGAAAAATACACTTCAACCCACATTTTTGGTTTTGACCATGGGTTTGCTGTTGTTAAATGTTAAATATCATTCTGAAAACAGTGATTTAGTTATAATTTAACTTTTGGCCCCTTCCATGAAATGTTTATGAAATAATATACACATTAGGAAGGCCTTCTTATTAATGCCATTAACAGACCTCTCTCACTACATCTGCCCTTCTTAAAAAAACACTAATGCCATAGGAACAACATTACTTTAAATTCTTCATCCCACTTTATTCAGATACGTAGGAAAACATTTAATATATGGAGAAAACATAAGATGATGTATTTGTATGTCCAGCCTCCTTTTAGTGAGGACGCTGACAGATATTTACATGAAGTGTTAAAGGAAAGGAGGAAAAGCTAATTTTCAGTTGCAAAGAACTGACTTAATGAATCAAGTTTTGTTTTGTTATTTTGCTATGGTAGAATAATAAATAAATAAATATGCAGGGTACTCTATAGCTACTTTCTCTATGAAGTTGATAGTGAACTCTTTTGCAAAGTTAATTTTTAGTAGCAAAGTTTGCAAGTCAAAAAAATGTTCGATAAATGTTTTTCTCTACTTCATTTTTACTTGTGTAATGATCACTTTACTAATAGGTAAAGAAGTAAAATACCAATATGCTAATGAAATTAGTGTTCAACTGTGAAAAGCACTTGGCAGAAGACCTAGAAACACATGGGTAGATGCTATACTCTACTATCGCTTAAAATAAGTCAATTTTGATGTCTTATAGGAAGAGCAAAACACAATAAAAATTACTCCTTAAAAACATCAGCATTGCTGTTTAGGAACCTATTAGAAAGGGATTAGCATTTTATACCAACTCTTTCCAAAATATTAAATCACTGGCAGCCATTATGATATACTTCTTTCTGCAGACTTGATTTTTTAATCAGTAACATCTGGGAAGCACATAGCACCTTCCCTTTTGTCTAACAGCTGCTGGTTAGTTATCTGAACTAGATCACTTTTAAGCTCTTGAGATGTAATCCTTATATAAGCATGTGCATTAACCAGGAAGAGCCATGTCAAAAGCCCAAGAATTAATACACTGAATTCTCCAAGGCAGTTTGGGGGAATATGTTGGTGAGATTAAAATAAAAAATGCCTGCTGACACATATAAGGGCTCCCCAACCCGTCCTGCAACACCAGTGTGAAATGTGGTTAGCTCTGCTCAGAACATGAAAAGCAAATGGTATCCAAAAGAAATGAAGACTGTGACATCCAAATCATAAAATGTTATGAGCAATAGTCAGGAAACAACTATAGATTCTGACAGATCCTGACGTACTTAAAAAAATTTTTTTTTTTCCCTAAGTTTCAGAAATTGATAAGCAGGCTGTCCAGAAGAGGGAAGACAGCAGCGTCAGGACAACTGGCCAGCTCACTGGGATTCACACCACACTTGAATCATTCCCTATTAACACTTGATCTTAATAGTTTACCGGGGCTGAACAGACCCTCTGACTTCCTCTCACAGTGTTTAAGGAACAATATAATTTCTAAATTAGCTTTCAAAAATGAGCAAAATTTGTAACTTAGTTTCCCTCCCTGCCCCCCCCCCCCACCAATGCCATAAGATCCTGTTTTAAGTGCTCTGGTTTATAGTTTTATGGGTAACAATTACATCCTTCAGGAGGTTTCCAATGTTCCCCTTTTTGGTGTTAACGGCTGTGCCAACAGCAAAGTGAATACTCCCAGAAGTGGCAGTGACCTCAGTGACCTCTGCCCCCTGTCTTGAAGTCCATACTAGCTCTTGTCATAGCACTGCTGGGAAGTTCTGTTCATTCATGAAGCCAGCTTCCAAATATGGAGGAGGGCGAGGTACTGCCCTCCAGTGTCAAGTCTTGGAAGTCTTTAAACCTTGCTTCTCCATGATATTCCACAGTTTGCGGAGATTGGACTGCGTGATGACGTCATCTGGCTTGAGCTGCAACGCCCGCAGGTAGTTGGCCTCAGCCTTTTGGAGCCGGCCGTTGAGATGGAGAATAGCCCCCAGGTTCATCAGAGCTGCCGGATACTGGAACCAGAAAGAGGGAGGAAAATGATTAAGAGTCTTGTTTCAAGCTTTCCTTCATGGAAGACAAAAATCTTCATCCACTTATGCAAATGATTCCCTTATGTCTGGAGGCATTTTATGGAAGCAATTTAACAATTTATACAAATAGACCAAGATAACTAGGAAGAAAAAAAAAGTTTTCAAACAGCTGGTGTACTTTGTGTTTTAAACAGGGCAGGCAGCTTGAAAAATATTCTTCTTTAATGAGAAAGCATAGGTTACATATGAAAACCTAGTAACCTAGTCAGACTGTACTTTTCTGAGAAAAAATGTAAAATGTTTCAGATAAAACTGAACTTTTTTCAACTCAATGCCAAGAAATATTAAGTTGGAAAACCTGATAAATCTACATCCACTCACTCTTTGTTTCCTCTCCTTAGCAATATCCCAGGCCACTTAGGGAAACCTAAGTAAATAAGTTAAAAATTTGTAAAATCTTACTGATGTTTTCAGGGTAAAAACCCTGAAAAAAGTTCAAATGTAACCACTAACAACCTTTCCAAATCTAATCCAAGTAGTTTTAATGAGACAAAGATCTCCTTTTGAAGTCAATCTTTCAAACTTCTAATGGTGAATGTTTATTATAAATACAGCAAAGTAACAACATACCAAAACAGATATAATGTAGTACAGAAAAATGTAATCTCTGTAAGAAAAGTTTTATATTATTTGCTTAAAAGTAGTGATTCTCCAACACAAAATTTTTTATAATGTGTGATATTTGCAATACAAAACTATCATATGAAAGGCCAAGTTAAAAAAATATATGAGTTATGTACCATTAACTTAAAACAGGGGTCTCCATCCCCAAATTCTCAGACATTCATTAACAACAAAAAAGTCCTTCCCAAAGGAAAAAATACTTTGCTTGCTATCTACAAATAAAAGCTGTTCTGCTCTTGTCTTGTTGCTCGAACTTTCTGGCTAACAGAGCAGCTAATATTTTGGCAGTTACACAAATGCATATTTTAAATATCAGATAAAACTAAAAATGTTTATGCTAAGATTGTGTTTTCATTTTACAGATGGTGTCAACTATTAATTGTCCTGGCAACTCTGTGATGCAGTGTAAAATAATTCACAATTATTTTTACAATTTAGTATTTTCACAAAATGTGTGCATTTTTCAGCTAAATTCAAGTGATTCCACTCTTTACTCTAAAAACAATTATTTCTGAACCAAAAACAATGCTGGGGGCAGGGTTGAATAGCACAGAACAAACCAACTGGAAAGAGATGAATCAGAATTGGATTTTAAGAGGTCTGGATTTGAATTCTTGCTCAACCACAGACTGTGATCTTGGTGAGGTCCGCTATCATATTTTTCCTCCTTTTATTCTGCTTGAGGTATACAGCACATGCATATTTATGATTTTTATGCTATTATACATAGTTTACAATTTTTATTTCAATTGCTACATAATGTCTCTGGATATATAGCAAAATTCTCTCAAGTCTTCAACTACGGGGCATTATTTCCAAAAATAATATTGCAAATATAAGCTATGCCTGACCTTCAAAAAGGTTTTTGGTCAGGATGACTCCATACTTATCAAGGAAAATACAGATGGTCAATTTCTAATTTTAAGTCCCAGTCCAAATAAACACAGCTCTAAATTACATGTACAATGAAGTTCCACCCTGGGAACCCAAAATAACGCCACCTACTCTATCTCCCCAAAAGAACTTTGTTATCATTCTGCCTGTTATTATCTTGAGTTTCTTGATGCCTAGACACATTTCTGAATTATGTTCCCTCACAGAGCTTAGCACAACTATCAATAAACAGCTACTACACTGATGGCAAAGTGTGTTCACAGTCTGAATTACTAGAGATTCTAAGTAGATAAAATGTTTAGACTTCCGCTATCCTGAGTGGGAAGAGAGGATATGGGGAGAGAGGACCCCAGTTGGAGACCATTCCTGGCTAACCAGAAATAGAAGAGACCCAGGGACAGGGACTGAGAGAAACCAGATGGCTCTGTGGGGTAGTCATTATTTCTTGAATCACTTTTGTTATCAAAGTATCTGTGCCTCACTATAATTACAATTCAAGGGATTGTTAAAAACACTCAAAAGTCGGGACGCCTGGGTGGCTCAGTGGGTTAAGCCGCTGCCTTCGGCTCGGGTCATGATCCCAGGGTCCTGGGATCGAGTCCCGCATCGGGCTCTTTGCTCGGCAGGGAGCCTGCTTCTCCCCTCCCCTCTCTGCCTACTTGTGTGATCTCTGTCTGTCAAATAAATAAAATCTTAAAAAAAAAACAACACTCAAAAGCCACAGAGTCACAATGCCTAGCTGCCAGTGCCAGCTCTGCCGCAGTGCTGTGTGCACTCGGACAAGATGAGTGAACACTCGAGACCTCAGTGTCTTCCAGAAACGGAATGATAACAGGAAATGCTTTGCAGAACTGCTGCTGAGATTACATGAGAATACAATACAATATTATGGGCTTTCCCCTCTTCTCCTCTGCCTCCTTATCATCTCAAAAACACAAAGCAGAAACTCCTGCCAGTGACCACGGAAAGCCAATGCTGTGGATCTGTGGCCTGGCTCTACCACCCTTCCCAGCTCTGTGGCCTTTCTCAGGCTAGAGCTGGAAGGGAGAGATGTGCAAACACGTGGTGAAGAAGGCCCAGCCACAGGAACAGGCTTTACTGTTGTTACTAACTCTCAGCCCAGGTTCTTCTGTCCCTGCAACACTTTGGAGACACTTCCCTGCCATCGAATGATGAAAAGGGAAAGCTGAATATCATTCTAAAAAAAGCACAATTAGGAAGTTTGTCATCAAAATGAGTTCTGAATGCGAATTATAATAGCATTTTTGGAATAACTTCATTTTTGCATTATCCAGCCCAGTATGTTATTCACTAAACAAAAATAATAAAAAATTGACATTAGGAAGTTAAACAGCCCATAAAAGTTTACATATACTCATTGTGTTCCTTAAAGAGTAAAAATCCAAGTAAACTAAAAATGTATACATTTAAGAACATAATATTTTTAAGCAGCTAGTGATTTCTATGTTTCCAAACATTTTGGTTTGAATATGTCTATCTTGCTAGAATAAAAAAGTTTTTTTTATTTTAAAAACCTACAAATACTTATCATTATGCAATGCTTTTTAAAACATCACTATAGGGACACTTGAGTGGCTCAGTCAGTTAAGCATCTGCCTTCAGATCTGGTCCTGATCTCAGAGTCCTGGGGCTAAGCCCCACATGGGGATCCCTGCTTGTCAGGGAGTCTACTTCTCCCTCTGCCTGCTGCTTGATCTGCTTGTGTTCTCTTTCTCTTCGACAAAAAAATAAATAAATAAAATCTTAAAAAAATAAAATGAAACATCACGATAGCTTCTTGCTTGAGTGAGTGGAAACTGAGGGAAATTGCATGTATGCCCAAACGTGACCTAAGTAACAGGTTCCACTGCCTTAGATAACAGCTTGAAAGTGTCAACAGTAATTTTGACATAAACAGTTTCATGTGTTTGTTAAAAATTTACAAATAAAACTAGATATAGATTACTTTTTGTTATATGGTTGTTTTCTTTTTCCTTTTTTTTTTAAATTTTTTTATTTCTTTATTTAACAGAGAGAGAGATCACAAGTAGGCAGAGAGGCAGGCAGAGAAAGAGGGGGAAACAAGCTCCCCGCTGAGCAGAGAGCCTGATGTGGGACTCGATCCCAGGACCCCTGAGATGATGACCTGAGCCAAAGGCAGAGGCTTAATCCACTGAGACACCCAGGCGCCCTGCCCTGGTTGTTTTCTTTCTTCAAAGATAAGCTATCCCAGCAGTGACCAGCGGTAGCTTACTGGATGCCCAAGGGACTGAATGCCTGTAGGTCTTCTGGTCTTGCCTCTAGTTCGAGAAGAAGCCTCAGAATCCCCTGGGAGTTTGGCAGAAATGCAGAATTTCAGGTACCAACTAGCAATCAGAAGCTGAACTTTAAAAGATCCCCAGGTGTTTTGTACACTCATTACACTTTGAGAAGCAGTGTTCTAGAGGTTATTTCCTGATCTTAGGTCATATTACTGTCCAACTTTCGAGTTTCATATGGGAGGATAAAGTCCTCCCATATGAACAAAAAATATCTCTTATAGAACAAAATCCCTTATAGAACAAAAAATATCAGATCAAATGTCTTTTCTCCCATGAAGTGAATTCTTTTGGTCATGCCATTATTTAAAGTAGTAAATGTTCAAGTGAAACTTTATTAACAGAAGCTATAAGTGACTAAAAAGTAACAGACAGGAGCGGGCATAAAAAGCCTTTTGATAACCAAATAGGAGCATGTATAAGTTTGTGAACAGAATTAAAGACTCCGTAGCCACATAACTGAAATGCAAGAGGTCCAGGTGACTGGCTGTCTGATGACACACTGGTGTCGTTTCTCTCTGCCTGCAGTGACTCATGGGCTGAGGAACAGAAAGCCAACCACAACTGCTGATGTCTTCCCTCACACACATCTTTTATTAAAGACAGCCGATGAAATTTTCAGCATGTTAACAAAGACAGTCAGCAGCTTGCAACCCAGTAGAATGGAGCTTGTGGCTCCGTACAACAAATGATACTGCTTCCCACTTCACAGACTAGAAAGGAGAATCAGACCTTTCTTATTTCCTTGAAAAAGACAGATGCTTTTTAAGGTGGTAGGAAAAGTAAAAATGGAACAAGATGGGATCGGGAGGGAGACAAACCAAAAGAGAC
>ML109310.1:7421-21389 GCA_003697995.1 Taxidea taxus jeffersonii | reverse complement strand
TTGGGAGAGGGGGGTGGGGTTACATTATATGTTTAAATAAAGCTTAAAAAAAAAAAAAAGGGCTGACTGGTAGCCATACCGAGGCAGCAGATGACGGCTTTTTCAAGTCTCTGGGGAATTATGACTTTATGGTTACTTGACTGTGGTCTTTGGCTTATTTCTCCAACATTGGAGGAAATAAGCAAAATTCAAGTAATAGGTATATAATGGGGCGGGGCAGAGCAAAGGCACGATTATGCAGGTCTGATTCTAGTCTAACACTTTTGAGGCTCGCAAGGAATTCAGGTGAGCTCACAAGCTATTCGGAGCACACAGGACTAGAAGACAAAGTTATTTTCCTGAACTCTGCCTATTATGTAGTCTCGGAGACATATCTATGGAGGAGGAGGAATAGTAAAACCATATGGGCATTTAGGATTGGGCACTCATGTTTCCACTGAGAACAGGACTCAACTGTAGAACTTTGAAGAGAGAATTTAGGTAGAACCTAAAAAATGGAAAAGGGCTTAGTTGACATGGTCTGATGAGGCAGGAGTTGGAAATCTACACTACAATTGGGTCTTCTTTTTTTTTTTTTTTTAAGATTTTATTTATTTATTTGACAGACAGAGATCACAAGTAGGCAGAGAGGCAGGCAGAGAGAGAGGAAGGGAAGCAGACTCCCTGCTGAGCAGAGAGCCCGACGTGGGGCTCGATCCCAGGACCCTGGGATCATGACCTGAGCCGAAGGCAGAGGCTTTAACCCACTGAGCCACCCAGGCGCTCAAACAACTGGGTTTTCTTATCTCACTTAGTGCCTGTGAACCACTTCCCTTTGGCGAGGGTAAATCAATAGGCAACCGAAGCTTTGAAAAAGATGAAGATAGAAATATTTGACCTATATTTCGAATTTTATAAATCTGCTTATTTCCATTTAGAGTGCTGCTGAATTCATCCATATAGTTGTATATTTACTGTTGTATGAACTAGATAACTTTTGAGGAGGAATTTCTGAGGTTAGCCTTATCCAGCTACTAACTAATACACTAAATTTGGGGGATGTTTTCAAGATAACCACCTTTAACTTCTGAATATAATTTGCAAACTTAAATGACTTTTCCAGGCTGTTTTTAATGTATTCTCTTTTTCAAATAGTTACTAACTTAACGAAGACATTCAACTGTATTCATTCAGTTGAAATTGCTTACCCAACTGAATTTATTGGCACAGTAACTGTACCATGATGCTTAAAAAGCAATGGTATAAACTTAAAAAAAAACCATATTCATGAAAAAGAGTATTTACACATAATTTTAAAGGATTTCTTTCTATTTATTGTGCCTTGTACAGGTAGATATTTAGTAAGTAATTACTGAATTAAAGATTATCAGTCAGCCTTATGAAGAAAAAGTATAACATGAACTCAAGGTTTTGATAACTTATTCCCACTCTGCTCCAATATCATTCCTCCTCCTCTGTCTCACTGGCATGCTTAACAGTCAATGCCAAACTAGAAACCTGAATAAATTATCCTTGATTCCTTGCCTTTCTTTATATACACATAAATATGTACATCTAATTGTTAAATCTTGACAACTTTACCCAATTATCTCCCTTCAATTCGTCTTCTAATTCTTCTTGGTCCCTTTCT
The DNA here is from genome assembly GCA_003697995.1 of Taxidea taxus jeffersonii. NCBI lineage: Eukaryota > Metazoa > Chordata > Mammalia > Carnivora > Mustelidae > Taxidea > Taxidea taxus. Next base: position 19,759 of record ML109310.1, on the reverse strand, counting down.
CCCTACTTGTTTTAAGCCCTAATCACCATTTCTTGGATTATTTAAATAAAATTATTTGAGAAAGAAGAATAACAAGTGAATGGGTAGTTGAACAGATTAACAGGTGACAGATTAAATAAATGAATGAACACACGAGTAAAGCCATGTGCAGGGTTTTTACTATAAATATTGTAGGTATACAAACAAAAGTTTCAGAGAATACAAAAAAAACTTTGTACTTGCCTAACAAATGAAACTTTATAAAGACAACGCGAACCCCCAAATATCTCTTGCTATCATACTACTGAACTCACCCGCATTCTCCCAAGAAAACCACTATCCTGAAGTTGGTTATCATTCCTATACATTTCACACTTTTATTTTTTTTGTACCCATAATAAATGTACAATCTTCTATAAGTTTTGATTTCATAAATTTGTCATCACCCATCGTGAAATGTCATCCCTCTAAGTACACACAAGAAACTTGGATTTTTTTGCTCATCATTTTGTTTTTCAGATTTATCCATGTTGATATATGTAAGGTTCAGTTCCTTCATTCCATTGAAGGAACCCATTCTCTTAAGGTTGAACTTAGAGATTCTTTAAAAGACTGCCATCCATATTCTTGTGGCTATCTCTACGCATACTTATTGGGAGAGTTTTGAAGATTGGACCTGCTGGATCACAGAGGATCTGCAACTTTGGCAGATGTTACCAAATTGCTCTTCACTGTGGTTGTAACAAATGCGGCAGCATCCACATGTAACAGGGATTCCTTTATTCCATTATCCTTAATGATACTTGACATCATCTGACTCTTCAATTTTTGCAAATTGAAAATGGTAAAATTGTATCTTATTCTATGTTTGACTCTTTTCCCTGATTACTACAAAGGCCAATAACATTTTTGTGTTTATTAGCTTTTTCCTTTTTCTCTTCAGTGGACCACCTGTTCTTTAACATTTAGACGAAACTTACCCAGGCTGAAGTTTTCAATGGATTCTCACTGTTTTTCAAATAGCTACTGAATAACTTAACAAAGGCTACATACTATCATTCAACTGTATCCAGACAGTTGGTATTGCTTATCCATTTGAATTTACTGGAGCACTATGGGTTGGCACCTACAAAGAGAATCACACAGAGCTCCCACCACCTCAAAACAGCCCCAGATAGGACTGTCTGGTCTAGTGTTCTCCTGGTCAGAGTCACTTTCCCGAGACGGACAATCAGATAAGCACTGTTTCTAAGATGAAAAATCTGTTATGCACAAAATGGAAAATCCTTGATAGAGGTGCACTTTCAGTGTGGGTGGGAAGATGACAGAAACCTGGGCAGTAGAGAAGAGCCACAGGATCCACAACGCTGTCTCGCAGCAATACTGGGGAATCTTGGATGACGACGTGTGGGTGAAGGCTGGCAGCTCCTAGTTAGCCCCACACAGAACTGACTTTTCTTTATGGCCTGTTTCTCTGTCTTCATGTTCTTGCTGGCTTCCTTATTAGTTATTTTTCTTAGGGACAAGGAAATTTAAAGCAAACAGTATGCTTCATATTCTCCCTCTCTTTATCACCCTCCATTTTTATTGCCACCATCTCCTATATATCATCTCATCTATTCCTAAATTCTGTCAGTCTCCTTTTGTCCTTCCATCTTCAATTCTTGCTTTGCCCCGATCTACCTCCCATTAGACCATTTGTCTTTTTTAAACACAGTGGGGTTTCAGAGGGTCAACCTGTGCCTACAGCAAAGATTCCACACTCTTCAGCTCAGTGCTAAGAAACCGATTACTACGTGGCAGCCAAAAGAAGCCCTCAATATACCCACTGAGTGAGCCATGTGAAACTTCTACTTCTGCCATGTGCAATTTTGAGCATCATTTTTCATCTGACTCTTTCTCTGACAAAGCCCTTCTTCCATTTTCTTTCCAGCCAACTTCTCATTTAAAAAAAAAAAGAGTTTAACAATCTCTTATTCATAGCTTACTTCTCTATGTTCCCATAGTACTGTCTACATACATTAATTGCAACACTTACCACAATGAATTATATCTACTTGTTAAAAGCATCTGTCTTCTTTGCTGGAGAGTGAAACAGACAGTGAATTTATTTTAGCTGTCTTTATAGTGCTAGTGCCAGGCTCTGGCATACGAAAGAAATTCTCAATGAATGCTTGTTGAAAGAAGAAAAAAAATTTTTTTTGATTTAGCAGAAAGAGCTGACCTAGAAGAGGTGAATTCTAGCCCGATCTCAAAGTAACTTAATAAACATTTATTAAGCTCCTACTATATGTCAAAGTTGCTGTCAGGCACTCTAGAAAAGTGCCAAACAAGAACAGTATTTTTTTAGTCTGTATACAGTCTTAACTAACTCTAACTGCACACTTGGCATTTATCACAAACCGTTAGGAGGTATACACACCTCTCATTTGTGCCCCTCAAATTTATGAGGTCTGTGTAACCGTTATCCATTCATTGTTCTAAGTATTGTTCTAAGCACTACAGGAGACTTCACAGATGGATTCACTGCCCTCAAGATGTTTATAGTCCAGGGCGTGGATACAGATTTTTCTACTATAGAGAGGAATCAGAGATGTCTAGAAGGGTGAGCTGTGGAGGAGAGGGGAGATTACTTCCTTATGGCTCTGAGGCTATTAGACAAGATGAATTGTCAGGTTGCTTCTAGTCTTTGATTCTTCCAAAAGGAGAATGGCATACAAACTTTTGAAATTGGTTGTCACGTCAAAATCAACTTGTTCCTTTTTAGAAGTGTTTTCAGCAAACTGCTAAGAACAGAGCCAACAATAGACAGAAGTCCTAATAGAGAAGAGTCTGTATTTCAATTAGTTTGGAGATTAAGATGTCAACAGTAAGAGCTATGCTGTAACCTTTTTGAGACCAAATCAAAATGGACCAAAAAAATCATATTAAAGAATGAAATACTGATACAGTAAACTAAAGGAACTGCTACAAAATTCTGTGATAAGACAAGAATCCACATGCACTGCTGCTACGATCTCAATTCAGAAATGACAGTTCTTTGCAGTCAAAGTTTGACTACAGTCATATTTTGAATAAAGTATCTTTGCAAAAAGATTTACCAAACTGTACACACAGAAAGGGAAAGCAACATGGGGAATCTAGCAATGGCAAGGCAAATTCTGACAGATAATAGAAATGATTCATTGTGATTCTCAGTTTCAACACAGTATTTGCGTTTTTGAAAGAGCTTTGAATAAAACAAAAGAGGTACAGGTGACAAGCAAGACACAATGCTGTATTAAGGGACTAGTTTCAGTATCTCAGTGACACATTTTATCCTGTGTGCTCAATCCTTCTCTCCTACATCTGCCCCATCCCAGCGGGTGTTGCAAGAATGTTCATTTAACTTTTATGATGGGTGTGATTGCCACAATGTGGAGTGCTATTCATTTCTATGGCAATCAAAATGCCAAAAGCTGTGGTTTGGGGGAGAGCATACAGTGATTATAACAGAGTCATTTCAAAGGTGGTAGTTATTGCTAACAGAATTTAAAGTGCACATATTAAATTAAGACTGTAACTCAGAAGTTATTCTTCACTGGAGATGATCCTATTTCAAAGACAGGTTTTCCTGATGTCCTTAATTTCCTAAGAACATCTCTCACATGATCCAAATGGGAAGCTTGGATTTCAGGCCACCTAAGTGTCACTCATGTCTTTTATAAAAGGCAATCAGTACGCTATTTATCTTGACTGGCAATAAGCACATAGTTATTTGAAGGAAAACTATAAATAAAAGTTCTACGTAAGTGAGAAAACATATGACTTAAACTGCATGCAGATTAGAAGAATGAAAATAAGTAGAATTTAGTGAAGGTTAAAAACCTTAAAGGAATGAAATCTGGGAAAGAATCTGCACAACAGGCAAAAATCTATCTGAAAAACACCAAGAATCGTCTCTGCCCTTACTAATGCGGATATCTGCTACAAAAACCCACAGCATCTTCTTTTCCTTTTCTTTGAACCAAATTCCTTGTCAGTTTCCAAATGTGATTTAAGCAACATAGTTCACTCTACACTTGATTCATTTCTTTTTGGTATGAAGGGGAGGGAAGAACGCGTGCATGCTTTCTCAATCACAACGGTATTACGCAGAAGGATTTCCAGCTGTATGGGCCATCCACACGTGTATGTGTGAAGCGTGAGTTTGAATATATCTAATAAAATGATGCTCATTCCAAGGAGTTGAAACATGTCCCTGGGGTAATTATGTGGTTATTAAAATGTATCTCAGAGATATGCTGGAAGTTGAGATTTGAGTTTATAATACTTAAGAACTTAATTGTCATGGGAGAGAAAGGCAGAGAAAAAACATTCTTTTCTTTTTATGGAGGGACTGGCTTTTTTGCCATGCAAATGGATATCTGATTTTTTTTTCATCTTTTTTTTTTTTTTTTTTAAACACAATGGAGCAAGAGCTATAGACAAACTACATTGGGTGTTGAGTTTAAGAAGTTGGTGGGTGGGGCGCCTGGGTGGCTCAGTTGGTTAAGCAGCTGCCTTCGGCTCAGGTCATGATCCCAGCATCCTGGGATCGAGTCCCAGATCGGGCTCCTTGCTTAGCGGTGAGCCTGCTTCTCCCTCTGCCTCTGCCTGCCTCTCTGTCTGCCTGTGCTCGCTCCTGCGCGCTCTCTCTCTGTCAGACAAAATAAATAAATAAAATCTAAAAAAAAAAAAAAGAAGTTGGTGGGCACCGGGTGTTATATGCAACTGATGAATTACTGAACTGTACATCTGAAACTAATGATGTACTGTATGTTGGCTAACTGAATTTAAATACAAAGAAGGGACATACTACATTGACAAAATCCAAGTTACAACGGGGGTAAAGATTCAACAGATGCCATGATAATCAAATTCAGGAAAATGTTTTTAAACTATGTATGTATCACTTCTCCAACTGACTTCTATGTTTGCTAATCAAAAGACGTGATCAGATGGAAGTCAACTGAGAGATTCCACTTTGCATATTGTTGAAATGATAAATTGAAAATAATGATTAAAAAAAAACCATGGGCATGAGCATGTCAGAGACCTCAAAACAGTAGATTAAATGAAATTTAGAGTAGGCATACACACCTTAAAGATGAGTTAGACATTATTTTTCTTTTTCTTTTTTTTTTTATATTTTATTTATTTATTTGAGAGAGAGACAGTGAGAGAGAGCGTGAGTGAGGAGAAGGTCAGAGGGAGAAGCAGACTCCCCATGGAGCTGGGAGCCTGATGCGGGACTCGATCCCAGGACTCCAGGATCATGACCTGAGCTGAAGGCAGTCGTTTAACCAACTGAGCCACCCAGGTGCCCCGACATTATTTTTCCTTTGACAAAGCAGATAGAGTGAAGAAGCAGGATTCATTCAAGGGTGACAGTGTCTTTCAGATCAATCACATTTCAACATGACACGAGAAGGCAGCAACTGTCCACCCACAGAATGAATATGAAGAAATATGTTTCACAAAGAGAAGTGACCATAAGCTTCACATACACAGCAAGTGGAAAGTTTTGTTAACACTCTCAGTTAGGATGACCAGATCAAACATAACAAGCAGGGGTAAAGCAATTCCTACAGAAACTATAAATCTTTCCAGGGACTAAAAATAAAATGTAAACACACTGCCTGATGCCTGGCATTCTATTTGCACTTTCATAGGACCAAGAATTTGTTGATACATGCTTGGAAAAACAGTGATGCAAGGTCTTCACACATCATTTCAGAAAATATTCCATCAGGACACACCAATCAAGGTGAAACCATGCTGACTCCAAGCCAATACACTTGCCAAAGTGTCACACTTGCTGAAAATGCAAAAATAAACATGGCTTGTGTGTATCTAAATTCATGGCAAATCAAGACAGGTTGAGTGGCAGAACTTCTGCCTCTCACACAGTGTAACCTCACATAGTACCCTCGAGATCTCCACATTCAATTACAAATTTTGCCTTTGTTTTTGAAATGTTCATATCCAAAATTGCTACATTCAGATTACATCAATCATCTAATTTCGAGCCTGCACAGTTAGCACATTTTTATATCTTCAAGATGGTTTTAAAGATGGGCTTAATGACATTTTTCTGCATAATAGCTTCCTAAACTGTATATGATGTGATTTTGTATTGCCTTTACCTACTCTACCAATGTTTTATCTTTTCTTTGAGAAACTCAATTTTTGAAAATGCTACACCCTTACTTTCTTGCCTCCCTTCCTTGGTCTGTTCAGTTAATATAAAACAAAGAACCAAGCAAATAACAAGCAGCCAATAAAGCAATCACACAGATCCAGAGTCCAACCAATTGCTGGCCTCATATATATATACGGGATACTTATTTATTCTTATGCCACAAACAATAACCCAAATAAGACTTGAAGAAGGAAGAACAAGATAAAATATTTTGAACCCAATGACTGATACTCATATGCTAACTCTGGTTTCTTTTGGACTTATCTTCCATACTGAGTTAGGGAACCAAAATGATTATGTGATACATGCCAACTATATTTATAAAATCACACAGTAATACCTCCTCAAAAAAACATCATTTTGCATTGGTAATACAACAACCTTGAATAGTGATCTGATATTTAACTACAGAAGAACTTAGCCACATATCTCTTCTACCAAGTATTCTTGTTGAACAAGTAAAACACAAAGGTCTTTTCTAGAAGTACAAGAAAGGCACAGCTTTTTAATTCTTCCATATAAGAAACCAGAAGCAAGATCCTTTTCTGTTATTACATGTTAGTTATTCTTAAAACAAATTATCTTATTAATACTTAGCTAACTAAGTTGCAAGCCATTTATCTCATAAATGTTTAATGTCCATTACATATAGTAATTAAACCCAATTTCGGTATTTTGAAATGGCTCACAGAAATTAAGCTATGCTCTAATGCCTATAATTTAACACTTTTATTTACTTCAGTCAAAGACAGAAGTTGAAAAACTTTGTTAACTTCTTTGGTTCATCTGAGAGAAGTAGGAATGAAATGGTAATTGTAAAGTCAATATTCTTAGGAAATTGAGTCCAGGATGCTATGGAATATGATTATTTAGAGCGGCCATGTGGAAAAGCAGCCTCCAGCAGAGAAGCAGGAATACCTTTCCTAATCTATAGGCCTGTTTAATTCCAGAACCTGGAGAACAATGAGAAGCCAGAAAGTATGTATGGCCATCCCATGAAAAGGGGAATGGATGTATGAAGCTATCTCTTACTTTAGTAAATGGGATTTAGGGGAGATGAAAAAATTATTTTTAACAAAGAAATAATAACGAATGGGGCACCTGGGTGGCTCAGTGGGTTAAAGCCTCTGCCTTCAGCTCAGGTCATGATCCCAGGGTCCTGGGATTGAACCCTGAATCGGGCTCTCTGCTCCGCAGGGAGCCTGCTTCCTCCTCTCTCTCTGCCTGCCTCTCTGCCTGCTTATGATCTCTGTCTGTCAAAGAAAAATAAATAAAATCTTAAAAAAAAGAAATAATAATGAAGAATTTAATGAGAAAGTCATGAATGGACCTTTTGCAGGCTGCATATGGTTAAAATGCTCTCTCTCTTAGAAACCTTGAAACTATAACTTCTAAAATAAATCTGAGTTCTTCAACTATCTCATCGCTTATAGCTAACTTTATTTCTTTTTAAAATATAATTCTTTCATTCATTCAAAATCTAATTTTTGAGCACCTACTTTGGGAATTCAGCAGTACAAAAAACAGTTAAAAATCCTGGGCCTCATGGAGCTTATATCTTATTTCAAGACACAGATAATAAACACAAAAATATAAGCAAAATATATAGTATATTATATTGTGATACATGAAAGGCTAAAAATATATAGCAAACTTGAGGCTGAAGAAGGGTATGTGAGGAGGCTAGTCAACAAACCATAGCCTGGAGTCATATCCAGCCCAGCCCTTTTACTCAAGAGGAAAAATAATACATCACAGCACATGAAAATTACACAAAACTCTAATTTCAATGCTCATAAATAAAGTTTTATTGGAAAATAGCCACATTTACTCATGTACGTATTGTCTACAGCTGCTTTCATGCTCCAAAAGCGCAACTGAGTAGCTGCAACAGAGACGTATAACCACAAAAACTAAACTATTTACCGCCTGGTCCACTGCAACAAGTGCTTGCTGAACTCTCATATACAATATTAAATAGGAAGATCTCTAAAGGTCTTAAGAGAAGACAGCATTTGAGTGTAGAACTGAAGAAGGCAAAGGCATAAACAGCACAAGCAGTGACATGGTCTGCCACGCTTTGAATGCTGTTTTGAAAGCAGGCTGATGATGGACTTGACTGCAGTATTCTAGATCCACAGTGACATCAAGGTCTTTGACAAGGATAGCAGCAGTAGAAGTTGGCCTGTGCAATTAGAAAAATGAAGCAATTTGCTGCAATGGGAAAGAGCATGGGATAAGAAGGCATGGGAAGAAGATCAGGAGTTCAATTCTGAACTAGTAGCTTGAGGGGGGTGGGGGTAGCTGTACAAGTACAGATACTAAGTAAACACTGGGTAGACTAGTCTGGAGTCTAAAGAAGAGATCTCAGCTGGAGATTTAAATTTGGGAGCCATCAGTATATCAATGTTATTTAAAGCCATGAGAGGGGATGAGATTCTGAGAAAGTAATGATACAGAGAATAACAGGTCAAGAAAAAAGAAAAAAAATCAAAGTCAAGAGATTGGATGGCTGGGAAAGAACAAGCCAGGGGGATGAAGGTTAAGAGGAACCAGAGCTCAGGATCTGGAAACCAAGTGAAGAAAGTGTTTCCAGGAGGAATGAGTAATCATCTGTGTCAAATGCTACTGATAGGACAAGTAAAATTAGAACTGAGAACAAATGGATTTAATGTTGTTGAGTGCTGTTCCAGTAACTTTGACAAGAACAGCTTTGGTGACATCATTGGAGAAAAAGCCTGCCTGGAGTAGGTCCAAATGAAAATGGAAAGTTACACTATAAAGGGAAGGAGGAAAATGGACTGGTAGCTAGAGGCATAAATTGGTTTGAGAGGCTTTTTGTTTTTCAATTTGGGGAGAGTTAACATCATGTTTAAATGCTGATGGGATATTTCAGTAGAAAGGAGAAATTTTTTAATACAGGAGAGACAGTGAAAGACAGGGAGAGTGAGAAAGAGAGAGGCAAGTAACTGTAGGACTCTTGTCCTTTGATAGTTAAGGACAGAGGCATCCAGGGAAGAAATGAAGAGGCGGATTTAAGCTAGAAGTAGAGACAGTTTATAACAGTATAGGAGAAAAGGTATCATTTAAAGGCACAAATGCAAATAGATGGTTAGATGGGGGGATGGAGGCTTGTGAAAGTTCTGATTACTTCTGCGTTCTCGATGAAAAAGGATGCAAAGCTGTCAGTTGAGTGGGATGATGAGGAAAAAGATGTTGGAAATTTTAGATGTGAGAGTAGAATACGAAGTTATCTAGAAAACTATCAAGACAGAATGGACTAGATAATAACACGACTGCCACCCAGCACTGAAGGCTCACTTGAGGCCAGTGATATTGAACTTTATAGTGAGTTGTGTTTTTCTCTAGCTATGTTTAGCTTCAAGAAGCAGACACAGAGAAGGCAAAGAGGGATGTAGCCAGGTGTTGATTTGGTCAAGTATGATGAGACAAAAAGAAGCAAAGGAATGATTACCATGACTGATCTTGGAGTTTATTTAAATAAGAAGGTATGTGAGGCATAATGTGGTCAAGGACATTGAAACACTGGTGATTTAATGGATTGTAGGTCCTAGCTATGGGCTGAAACATTTGGGATGTTCCTGCCACAGGTGGAGATGGTACTCAGGTGATGGGATGTTTGAGTGAAATCGCTGAGTTATAGAAAACAGCAACCAGGCAAGAGGGCTCCCTTAGAAGACCAAGGTTGGTGAAGTATTTCAAGACTTGTAAAGTGATAGGTGATGAGGGCAAAAGAGATCAGATACATGGGAGTTTTATGGGGATTAGATTCTAGGCATGGTGGACGACCTGTGAGAACTGGGCCTTTTGGGGTGATTAAGATGGTCTTGACTATAGCAAGGAGAAAACAATACAACAACTTGTTTAAACAAATACTAGTGAAAATAGGCTTTAGTTAGGATAACTGTTTTAGGAAAGTTAGGTTTATTAAAGATATGAATAAATAAGATGTGGGATCTACATACAATGGAATATTACACAGCCATAAAAAATAAAATCTTGCCATTTGCAATGATGTGGATGGAACTACAGAGTATTGTGCTAAGTGAAATAATGCAATCAGAGAAACAGAATTATCATATGATCTTACTGATACGTGGAATTTAAGAAAAAAACAGAAGAACATAGGGAAAGAGAGGAAAAAATAAAAAAGAAAAATGAAAGATATTCTCCACTTGTTAACAATTAACTTTATGCATTAAAGTAGCTATTATTTAAGACTCTGGAACTTTCACCAAGAAAGCAAGCAAGGCACCAAAAGCATGTCCCAAGATGTTTCTAGTAATTAACACATTTCTTAATTTTGTTATTAGATTGTTCTAGGAGCTTTGTAGTTGACATTTTATAATCTTAATTTTCCTTGTACTTCAATAGCTAGCTAAAAGCAATATTGATCACATTTTTATTTGGTGTCAAACTCAACAGCATCTAATAGATGAAAAATAAATGTTTACGTTAAGTAAATTAAAAGAACCATGGATTAAACACGGTAACCAGTAATATTATTTCATAGTTATAAACTAAACTTCAGTGTGGTGATTCAAATAGTGATTATCTCTTGTGGGGAGAGACAAGGGAATGGGATAGGGAAGAAGCACAGAGGTAGATGGAAGTTATTGGCGATGGTTAGTTTCAGAGTTCCAAGGAATGTTCCATGATGTTCACAAGCACAAATTTCATTGTTTATTATTATGCATCTTTACTTACATAATATGTTACTATATTCTATGTGTTTAGATATTAAATTTGAAATGTATTGTAATACCATGCCTCTGTTGGGCTCCCCCATTGGCATAAGCCAAAAAAAAGGTCCCAGACACCCAGGGAAAATTTTTCCTTCTGCCATATATCTTTGGCTGAAGTCAAGTGGGGACAGGTGAATAAGATGCTGCATCATCCTAGGCCCCAACATGAAACACACAAAAATCATCAGTCATTAGATTACATAACATTCATTCAGACTTATACCCATGTTTGCTGTTTTATTTGCTTGCCGTTCCTTCTTGCATCTTAGCTTCTCCTTTTGGAATTTCTTTTTATTTTCCTTTTTTTTTTTTTTTTAATTTAAACATATAATGTAACCCCACTACCTTCTCCCAACACCCTGACCCAGGAATTGCACTACTGGGTATTTACCCTAAAGATACAAACGTAGTGATCCGAAGGGGCGCGTGCACCCGAATGTTTATAGCAACAATGTCCACAATAGCCAAACTATGGAAAGAACCTAGATGTCCATCAAAAGATGAATGGATAAAGAAGATGTGGTATATATATATATATACAATGGAATACTATGCACCAATCAAAAGAAATGAAATCTTGCCATTTGCGACAACAGGGATGGAACTAGAGGGTATTATGCTTAGCGAAATAAGTCAATCGGAGAAAGACAACTATCATATGATCTCCCTGATATGAGGAAGTGGAGATGCAACGTGGGGGGTTTGGGGGGGTAGGAAAAGAATAAATAAAACAAGATGGGATCAGGAGGGAGACAAACCAAAAGAGACTCCTTTTGGAATTTCTATTCTTCCTAAAGCAGATGCTTTTAGAAAATGTTTCTTTTGAGTCTATTTTCGTGTGCGGTGTAAGGAAATGGTCCAAATGGATGAAGGACCTCAACGTGAGAAAGGAATCCATCAAAATCCTTGAGGAGAACACAGGCAGCAACCTCTTCGACCTCAGCCGCAGCAACTTCTTCCTAGGAACAACGCCAAAGGCAAGGGAAGCAAGGGAAAAAATGAACTATTGGGACTTCATCAAGATCAAAATCTTTTGCACAGCAAAGGAAACAGTCAACAAAACCAAAAGACAACTGACATAATGGGAGAAGATATGTGCAAACGACATATCAAATAAAGGGCTAGTATCCAAAATCTATAAAGAGCTTAGCAAACTCAACACCCAAAGAACAAATAATCCAATCAAGAAATGGGCAGAGGACATGAACAGACATTTCTGCAAAGATGACATCCAGATGGCCAACAGACACATGAAAAAGTGTTCCACATCACTGGGCATCAAGGAAATACAAATCAAAACCACAATGAGATACCACCTCACACCAGTCAGAATGGCTAAAATGAACAAGTCAGGAAATGACAGATGCTGG
>ML109309.1:14515-25282 GCA_003697995.1 Taxidea taxus jeffersonii | reverse complement strand
TTTTTTTTTTTTTTTGTAAGATTTTATTTATCTATGTGTGATAGAGCAGAGGTGAAGAGAGAGCACAAGTGGTGTGTGTTTTGGGGGGCAGGGAGGAGACCGAAGAAGAGGGAGAAGCAGGCTTCTCTCTGAGGAGGGAGCCTGGATGTGGTACTACATCCCAGGACCCCGAGATCATGACCTGAGCTGAAGGCAGATGCTTAACTGACTGAGCGACCCAGGCGCCCCTGGAGTTGCTTAGTCTTAAGAATTGCAAATTATGGGGCACCTGGGTGGCTCAGTGGGTTAAGCCTCTGCCTTCGGCTCAGGTCATGATCCCAGGGTCCTGGGATCAAGCCCTGCATTGGGCTCTCTGCTCGGCAGCGAGCCTGCTTCCCTTCCTCTCTCTCTGCCTGCCTCTCTGCCTGCTTGTGATCTCTGTATGTCAAATAAGTAATAAATAAAAAATCTTAAAAAAAAAACAACTCTTCCTCTCAAAATTCATAACGCTCAAGTTATCTAAAAAAAAAAAAAAAGAATTGCAAATTATTCACTTTATGTATATTGCCATTTTTCCCCCTCCAAAGTAATTGTATTTTCATCATGTTTGTCCACAAATTTTTTTTTCCCATGCCCTTGCTGGCACTTGACATTTTATTTTTGCCAGAATGGTGAGTTTGAAATGGTATTACAACATGGACTTTGTTTTAAGACTTTATTTATTTATTTGAGAGAGAGAGAGAGAGTGTATGAGAGGGAGAGAGTCTGAGGGAGAAGCAGACTCCCTGCTGAACAGGGAGCTCCTTGTGGGACTCGATTCCAGAACCCCGAGATCATGACCTGAGCTGAAGGCGGTTGCTTAACCAACTGAGCCACCCAGTCGCCCCTACAACATGGATTTTTAACAAACCTTTTCTTGAATATCTGTGTGATTGATTACCTTTGCCTATTTTTATTAGATATTCTAGTTTTCCTGTGTTTTACTATTCATAGCTATTGCCCATTTTTCTACTGAGTTAGTCCTTATTGATCTCTACGAATTCTTTATGTAATATGGATTCTAATCCTTCACTTCTTATATATGTTGCAAATATCTTTTCCTAATATGTGGCTTATCTTTTAATTTTGTTTATAATCTTTTATTTTGAGTTTTTATGATCATTTTTTTCTGTGTTAAGTACATTTATGTTCTGTTTATGAACAACTTTCTGACCCTGAGATCATAAAAATATTCTTTAATTTTCACTAATGTTTTACTTTTTCTTAAAGGTCTTCCATTTGGAATTTCTTTTTATTTACTGTGAGATAGACATCTAACTTACTCTTTTGCCTTGGAAAATTCAACTACTCCAACACAATTTACTTATTAACATTTTTCTCCTATTTATGATGCCTTCTCTCTGATATAGTTTCTCTTACAAGTATAGGATTGGGGGACACCTGGGTGGCTCAGTTGGTTGGGCGGCTGCCTTTGGCTCGGGTCATGATCCCAGTGTCCTGGGATCGAGTCCCACATCGGGCTCCTTGCTCGGCAGGGAGCCTGCTCCTCCCTCTGCCTCTGCCTGCCTCTCTGTCTGCCTGTGCTCTCTCTCTCTTTCTCTATCTCTCTCTAACTAATAAATAAATAAAATCTTAAAAAAAAATTTATAGGATTGGGTCTGGGCTTTCTATTCTATTGCATTATTCTTTTTAAATATTCGTGCATAGATACAACCATGTTTAATTATGACAATTTAGGGGCACCTGGGTAGTTTAGTTGGTTAAGATCATGATCTCAGGGTCCTGGGATCAAGCCTCACATCGGGGCTGCCTGCTCAGTGGGGAGTTTGCCTTTCCCTCTCCCTCTGGTGAGGGCACCCTACTTATTCTCTCTCTCTCTCTCTCTCAAAAATAAATTAAAAAAATATTTAATTACTATAATTTAATGTGCTATAATGTGATAAGTCCTGTTTCCTGGAAGGCAATTCCTCTTCTCCCCATTCTGCTGCCTCCTCCTCCTCCTTTCTTCTTCAGAATGTCTTAGCTGCATTCAAACCTTGATTCTTTCACATGAATTTTATTATCAACTAGTCAATTTTCATAAAAATTTGATTGGAATTATACTGTTTGCCTATTTTAATTTGTGTAGAAATAAAACCTTTATGATATTAAATTCTTCCATTTTTAGAATTTGGTATATCTGTCCACTTAAGGTCTTCCATGCCCTTCAATCAAGTTTTGTAATTTTCTCAGAACGGTCTTGTACGGCTTTGGTTGGATTTCTTCCTAACTGCCTCATTGTTACATCCTGGTTATTATTGATAATGAGATTTTTTCTCCCATTACATTTTCTAATTGGTCATTATCAATGTGAAGGAATGGTATGTAATTATTGTGGAGAAATATTATATATTTCATTTATTATTTTTGTATCAGATTATGTTATTCTTTGCTCAGAATCTTCCACAGGATTTCCATCTGAATTAGTGTAACATCCAAAGTCATTATGGTGACTCGTACAGCCCTACTGTGATCTGGTCTCATGATCCCTTTTTGGGTTTATCTCCTACCCTTAGTTCCCCTGCTCCCTTTATTTTTTTAAAATATTTTATTTATTTATTTGACAGACAGAGATATCAAGTAGGCAGAGAGGCAGGCAGAGAGAAAGGGAAGCAGGCTCCCTGTGGAGCAGAGAGCCCCATGTGGGGCTCGATCCCAAGACTCTGGGATCATGACCTGAGCCGAAGGCAGAGACTTTAACCCACTGAGCCACACAGGTGCCCCAACCCCTGCTCCCTTTATGTATCTGTATAATATAACACCTTCTGTCTCATCATTTTCTCCTTTACTATACTTTGTTTTTCTTCTTAGGTCTTAAACGACAATCTGGCATTTTTTTATTCTTGGTTCTCATCCTGGCTCCCCACACTGTAAGTTAGCTCTCCAACAGTGGGGACCTCGTTGGACTTACTGTTGTTTCTTCAGTGCCTAGAACAGTGATAACACACTATAGGCTCTTAATAAATACTTGTTGAATGAGTGAATAAATGAATCCAGTAACTTTGCTGAATACTCCATTAGGAAAATCAAAGTATTAGAACTCTGACCATCTACAAATCACAACAGTATTGAAAGAGATGGACCTTTTATTGTGCCCCTTCTCCTCAGGACTCTGGTGTCAGCCCCCATAACTGGCTGACAGCACATGTAAGTGGACCCAGGTTACTCCAACATCTCCTGCGAAGCCTTGGAACCTTCTTGGTCGTTCAAGCCCTCTCTTCCCCTAGGCTGAGCTGCTTGTCTACAGCACACCGGAAGGAATCCCTGGTGAACCTTAGTGTTTCCCTTAAATATACATCAGGGCCTCAGCATCGCTCTCATTGTCCTCCTTGTAACACTGAGCTTCGTGGCTATTTGGCCGACAAACCAGAGCTGCCCTTCGGAGGAAGCTTTGTCATAGGCATCACGGCTTTGCTGGAAATTCCGGTTGTTTTATTGCCACTATTGCTGCTTAACAGTGTATTTGTCACAACTTACCCCAGCGCCTCTGTCCACCCCTTCATTTATTCATCCTACAACCTTCCACTGAACAAGGGTGTGCTCAAGGTGCTCTATCGGCTGGGGTAGGTCATATGGTAACCGTGGTAGACACCTGCTCTTGGGCAGTTCATAGTCTTAATG
The DNA here is from genome assembly GCA_003697995.1 of Taxidea taxus jeffersonii. NCBI lineage: Eukaryota > Metazoa > Chordata > Mammalia > Carnivora > Mustelidae > Taxidea > Taxidea taxus. The sequence continues at coordinate 21,643 of ML109309.1, read as the reverse complement.
GAAACCGTTAAAATGCATTGTGTTCAGGGAAACCAGGGAAGAGCAACTCATCCTATGTGGAAGGATCTTGGGAGAGTTCACAGAGAGGGCAGCAATTGAGCTTGGCCTTGCTTGTTAAAGGACAAAGTTTCAGTGAATGAAAAGCTGTCTTTATAAAAGCAAAGTGGTTTTGATCTAGAAATTTCACTTATAGCAATTTGCCCTGCATATGTCCATGTGCACAAAGATTTACTTCATTCAGTATTGTTCATAAAATCAAAATAATTAGAACTGTTTAAATGTCCGTTATGGTGGCATGTGATGTGATGAGAACTGGGTGTTATATACCACTGATGAATCATGGAACTCTACCTCTGGAACTAATAATATACTATATGTTAATTAATTGAATTTAAATAAAATAAAAATAAATTAAAAAAAAAATCAAACAGGTGCCAGGCCGGCTCAGTCGGTAGAGCATGTGACTCTTGATCTCGGGGTTATAAGTTTGAGCCCCATGTTGGGTGCAGAGATGACTTTAAAATCTTTAAAACAAATAAAGTATAAATTATACAACTATTCATTTAAGTATAAAAAAGATATGGGTAGCATTTAATTCTGACTTAATTTTTATGAAATAAACCCTACAAAGGTATCTCAAAGGGAAAAAAAAAAAGGTCCATTATGGAGCTACTGTAATAGCAAATTTCAACAAAAGTAAGTCTGTATGCACTAATTTAGAAAGATAGAACATTACATTTGTAAACAAACCCCTCAAGTCTTAGAATTAACACATATAGAAAAAAAAGGATATGCTTATAGTGCATAGAAAAATTCTGGAAAGATACTATTTTAGTTATCTATTGTTGCAAAACAAACCACTCCAAAGCTTAGTGGTTCAGAACAAACAAGATTTATGCCCTTGACTTTGTGCATGAAAAATCTGGGCAAGAAAAATCTGGGAAGGCTTCCAGCTTCTCCAGATAACTGGGGTCTCTGCTGAGGTAGAGTGAATGACTGGAGTTGGCTGGATGGCTTGAAGGAGCCATCTATCTGGCCGTTGGTTGGGTTTCTTGGTTCATTTCCACACTACATCCATATTTAATATGGCTTCTTCACGCACAAGGCTGGGGCCTTGGCTGGGGTAGTTGGCAGATTAAGGGCTAGCCAGAATGGTCTCTCTCTGTCCCCTCCCACCTCTCCCCAAGTGGCATCTCCCTGTAGGAAGCATGGGCTTCCTCATAGGCTGGCAATCTTGGAGTAGGAAGACTTGTAATACAGCAGCTGGCTTCTCCCATGGTGAGTATTCTGAAAGGCCCAGGTGGAGGCTGCAAGGCTTCTTATAACTTGGCCTTCGAGGTTCCAGAACATTACTTCTGGCACATTCTATTCCATATTCAAGTCACTAAAACCAGCCCAAGTTGTAAAAATGGGATGCCACCTCTCCATGATGGAAGAGCACAGAATTTTCACATTCCATTAATTGATCATAAATCTATTTTTTTTTAAAGATTTTATGTATTTATTTGAGAGAGAGAGAACAAGTCAGGGAAAGGTCAGAGGGAGAGGGAGAAGCAGGCTCCCCATGGAGCAGGTTGCTCAATGTGGGGCTCTATCCTAGGACCCAGGCATCATGACCTGAGCCAAAGGCAGATGCTCAATAGACTGAGCCACCCAGGCGCCCCAATCTTAGATCTATTTTTAAGTTAGGTTAAAGATAGTCTTTATCTTAGTTCATATACCTAGACTCAGTTATATAAGATGTTTATTAATAGTAATTGCCTCTGGAGAGAGACTTAGAGGGTATGGGATATTAGACTTTTATTTCACTTTTTTCAGAATGGTTTAATTTGAAAAAAAGTTCCATCTGTATGACATTTTTAATGCTCCTAAACATAGTTGTTCATAACAAGCTCAGGAGACATATAATTGTGCTGTGCTCAACTTTTTAAATCATCCCTCAGTGTGCCCATGAAGCATTTGCTCTCTTGCACAAATAAAAGGGTTAGATCCTGAGAATAGTGGAAGTAGAGGGCCAGCGTTTTAGTTTGAGTTAACAACCTTAAGTTCTAGAAGGGGAAAAAAATTAAACCCAGTTAGGTCTGTTTAGGGTTTTCACTTAAAGTGGAAATCACTCTGTACAGGGAAGGTTCATGTTTCCCCTAAACTTCCTGAATTCCCACTCCTTCAAGTTTAGCCATTTGATGGGGCTGGACCTGGAGTCTGTCAGACTGAAGGGGAAAAGGTCCTGGGTTGCTCTTGAACTCCTGAGGTCCCTTAGGAAGTGGGACTAGCATCCAGCTTGCCAGACAGAGGTTAGGTGCAAGTGGGTGTGAGCACAGTTCAAAATCGTGAAGACAAAGGTAATGGACAGTGAGAGAAAGATTTCATCTACCACTTCACACATACATGCCATGACTTTCTCTTAATAATGCAGGAGAGCCCGCCTCCCATGGGACTGGGAAGCCTGTTCCCTGTGACCCTCAGGTGCTCAGGCTGGTGAGTGACCCAAATGTCTCCTCCTTTCTTGGGACCTGGTATAAGAGACTCTTCTGGCTATTCCATCAGCACAAGGAAAGAGAGACTTTTGCTTTTTAATTTTTCTTGGTTTGCTGAGGCTTAACTTTTAAAACAATATGCCAAATTAGGATTGTGGTTATAACATCTTTTGGGCTTCTAATTTTATGTTTCTTTATTTGATTTTTACTTCAGGAAACTTTTTTTTAAAATTTGAAATCTTTCAAAGGAGAAAAGAATTTTTAAAATATTGGCCAAAGTTCCTATAGATGACAACCAAATACCATGGAAAGATCTGAATATTTCATTTTTTTAACCCAAATAGGCACAGTTATCCATGAGACTAAAATTATATAAATAAAATATTTTATTATACAGAAAGTTACCTTTTTAATGAACCTATTTTACCCTTCTGCTTGAGAAATATTTCACTATTTCTCATGTCGCCTGCATGTTGATAGGATGGTTCTTCCTTTCCTTGGCTTGAACTGGAAAGTTGGGTGTGGAGGTTGCTGCTATTCTTTTCTCATTAGCTTACAACAGTTAAAATCATCTTGCTTTTGTGCCTCTTACTAGTTACCACTAACGTGTATGCTAACATGGGAGAGCTGTTGGATCCTCAAAACCCTATCTTCTGTTTTTCTAGATTTTCATGAAAACAAAAGCAGAATTAAAATGTACTGTAGTGTTCCCAAGAAAACTAGTGTTAGAAAGACTGATCAGAGTTCAGACATGGATCAAATAGATGAGTGTGTATGGAGATACACATACATGTTAAAAATATACATATATGTGTTTAAGATAGATCTATATCTATATATATTTAAAACATATAAAAATAAATGTTCCAGAGTTCCACAGACCCAAATACCCTCAGATTGAGAAGTACAGCTAGAGAATTAGAGCCTAGAGGATCCCACTGTCATTTCCTCAGAATTCTGTCCTCCATTCCTTTCTGCCTTCCAGATACTGCTGGTCCTTCTCTTTAAGCCCCATTGGTTATTATCGCTGATCAGCATGTTTTTGACACTGATGGACTCTGACGGATATGGCCACCAGGGCAGGTCTTCAAGGTTACAATTATTGGCCTTATAGTCTTTTAGGCTTCTGACACCTCCGTCCTCAAACTGTCTCTTCATCTCTGCTGCTTTCTTGGCAGCCTAATTTTTGTCTCTCCAAAGGTAGGGGAAGCCAGAGCTCTGAGTTGTTCTTTGTTCCCTGGTGTAGTAAGTTGATTAACAACCCCTCAAATTCATGTCCACCTAGAAACTCAGAATATGACCTTATTTGGCAATGTCATTAAGATGAGACCAAAGGGAATTAGGGAGGGTCCTAAATCCACTGACTGGTGTCTATAAGAAGAGGGAAAGGCCATGTGAAGAAGGGGGTAGAGATGGGAGGGATGTAGCTACAAGCCAAGGAACCCCAGTTGCTGAGAACCACCAGAAGCTAGGAAGAGGCTAGGATAGATCTCCTCCCCACACCCAGAGCCTTCAGAGGGAGCATGGTCCTGGCAACACCTTGATTTCAGAGCTTCAAGCCTCTAAGACTGTGTTAGGAATAAATTTCTGTTGTTGTAAGCCTCCCAGTTTTTAATGGTAATTATGGCAGCCTTGGGATATGGATACCACCACCTATGAAAAAATACTGATCTTACCCTTTTCTCCATTTTCTCTAGTTGCTTTTCTCTTCAGTCTTCTAGATGTCTCTTACTTTGTTCTTCCTTTTTATGTCTCGAGTCCTTTGACCTCTTTCTAGTTTACTCTACTATTTCAGAAGGGATGGGTAAGTTTTAGATGTAGAGTGCAAGCAAGCCATCATTTCACACAAAACCCTCTTCTTAGTTCCTATGAACAACCCTGTAGACAATATAGCCACAGTAAATAGTGTTAAGATCTGTTTTTCCATTCGACACTCTGATGAGATAATGGGGAAAAGAAGCAACTTGTAGAAACATTCCCTCTATCTTGGGAAATGCAGTCTTGTTTATTAAAGGCTCAAGTTTTGTGAGCAAGTTTATCACATTAATTTTTGTTACAGGAAGATTATTTTCGCTGACGTTTTTCTTCCAAGTAAAATTCATGGAGTGCTAGCAATGTCTTAGACTGGATGCTGAGCCAAAATAATTTGCTTATCCTTAGATGAAGAATAGCTCATTAATTGGGCATTGGACAAAATGTTCTTTCTTTCTATTTGTCCTTAATTATATTAATTAGCTGCAGTTTCTGTGGCATTGTATGTTTTGTGCATAACACATTCCAGGGAAGTTCAAGTAAGGTGATTTAAAAATTGGATTTGTGTATCAAAACCCAAAACCAAACCAAAACCTACATTTCTCCCATGCCAATGAAAAGGAAAGTAAGCCTTAAAAATTACATTTGAGAACATGTGAGATCTTGGCTGAAATAAACAATATGTCCTAGTATAGAAAGATAGCCCTGAAAAATTCCATGAGAAACTTGGGCTTGTCATTAATTCTGGGCAGAAGTTAAGACAGCCCATATCATATCAGTTTGGTATTAATACTGTCATACTTAAAACCAGAGCTAAACCAAATTCTGGCTAAGCAGAATTATAGTTTTGTTTTTTAAAGATTTTATTTATTTATTTGAGAGAGAGTGAGAGAGAGCATGAGAGGGGAGAAGGTCAGAGGGAGAAGCAGACTTCCCATGGAGCTGGGAGCCAGATGTGGGACTCGATCCTGGTACTCCGGGACCATGACCTGAGCCGAAGACAGTTGCCCAACCAACTGAGCCACCCAGGTGCCCCAGTTTTTTTTTATTTTTTGTTTGTTTGTTTTACCAGCACACTAAAAGTATTGAATTGAGTAACTTACAAATATTTTTCTGAATCTATATCCTTTCTTAAATTATTCTAAAGTTTTCTGTCATAGGAATACTTTTTTTAAGATTGATTGATTGATTGGACACAGAGAGCATGAGCCAGGGGGAGCAGTAGAGGGAGAGATATTCACCAGAGCTGAACAGGGAGCCCTATGCGGGGCTCCATCTGGGATCATGACCTGAGCCAAAGGCAGATGCTTAACTCACTGAGCCATCCATGGACTGCTCTGTTGTAGGAATATTAACTCACTCAACATAATTCCTCCTTCCTCCTGTGGTGGCACCTGGGTGGCTCAGTGGAGCCACAGATTCTTGATTTCGACTCAGGTCATGATCTCAGGGCTGTTAGATTGAGGCCCACATCCTGCTCCATGTTCAGCAGGGAGTCTGTTTGGGGTTCTCTCCTTCTCCCTGTCCTTCTGCCCCCTCCCCTCTCTCCTTTAAATAGATAAGTAACTGTTTCCTTTGCTGTTCAGAAGCTTTTCACCTTGATGAAGTCCCAAAAGTTCATTTTCACTTTTGATTCCTTTGCCTTTGGAGATATGTCTTGAAAGAAGTTGCCATGGCCGATGTTGAAGAGGTTACTGCCCATGTTCTCCTCTAGGATTTTGATAGATTCCTGCCTCACATCAGGGTCTTTTATCCATTTTGAGTTTGTCTTTGTGTATGGTATAAGAGAATGGCCGAGTTTCATTCTTCTATCCATAGCTGTCCAATTTTCCCAGCACCATTTACTGAAGAGACTGCCTTTTTTCTAATGCATATTTTTTCCTGCTTTGTCAAAGATTATTTGACCAGAGAGTTGAGGGTTGGTATCTGGCCTCTATACTCTGTTCCACTGGTTTGTGTCTGTTTTTGTGCTAGTACCATGCTGTCTTAGTGATCATAGCTTTGTAATAAAGCTTGACATGAGGCAACGTAATGCCCTAGTTTTGTTTTTCTTTTTCAACATTTTCTTAGCAATTTGGGGTCTTTTCTGATTCCATACAAATTTTAGGATTCATTGTTCCAGTGCTTTGAAAAATGCTGGTGGAATTTTGATTGGGATGGCATTGAAAGTAAAGATTGCTCTTTGCAGTATAGACGTTTTGACAAAGTTTATTCTTCTGATCTATGAGCATGGAATGCTCTTCCATCTTTTTGTGTCCTCTCCAGTTTCTCTCATGAGTGTTCTGTAGTTCCTTGAGAACAGACCCTTTACCTCTTTGGTTAGGTTTATTCCCAGACATCTTATGGTTCTTGGTGCTATAGTAAATGGAACTGATTCTCTAATTTCCCTTTCTATATTTTCATTGTTAGCATATAAGAAAGCAACTGATTTCTGTGCATTGATTTTGTATCCAGCCACATTACTGAATTGCTGTATGAGTTCTAGTAGTTTGGGGGTGGAATCTTTTGCGTTTTCCATATAAAGTACCCCAATCTTCATAGAAGCAATGGCCACAATTGCCAAACTGTGGGAAGAGCCAAGATGCCTTTCAATGGACGAATAGATAAAGAAGATATGGTCCATATATACAACGGAATATTATGCCTCCATCAGAAAGGATGAATACCCAACTTTTGTATCATCATGGATGGGACTGGAGGAGATTATGCTGAGTGAAATAAGTCAAGCAGAGAAAGCCAATTATCATATGGTTTCACTTACTTGTGGAGCATAAGGAATAACATGATGTACATTAGGAGAAGGAAAGGAAAAGTGAAGTGGTGGAAATCGGAGGGGAGATGAACCATGAGAGACTGTGGACTCCGAGAACAAACTGAGGGTTTTGGAGGGGAGGGGGGG
>RCUC01159843.1:0-29598 GCA_003697995.1 Taxidea taxus jeffersonii | reverse complement strand
TACTTTTAGGGTCTCTCTTTGCTTAGAGGACCCCTTTCAATATTCCCTGTAGAGGTGGTTTGATGTTTGAAAATTCTTTCAGTTTTGGTTTTTCCTGGAAGCTTTTTATCTCTCCTTCTATTTTCAATGATAACCTAGCTGGATATAGTATTCTTGGCTGCATGTTTTTCTCGTTTAGTGTTCTGAATATATCATGCCAGTTCTTTCCGGCCTGCCAGGTCTCTGTGGATAATTCTGCTGCCAATCTAATATTTTTACCATTGTATGTTACAGACTTCTTACCCTGGGCTGCTTTTAGGATTTTCACTTTGTCGCTATGACTTGTAAATATTATTATTAGATGATGGGGTGTAGACCTATTCTTACTAATTTTGAGGGAAGATCCCTGCACCTCCTGGATTTTGATGCTTGTTCCCTTTGTCATATTAGGGAAATTTTCTATGATAATTCTCTCCAATATACCTTCTGCTCCTCTCTTTCTTCTTCTTCTGGAATCTCAATTATTCTAATGTTGTTTCATCTTATGGTATCACTTATCTCTCGAATTCTCCCCCCGTGGTCCAGTAGTTGTTTGTCTCTCTTTTGCTCAGCTTCTTTACTCTCTGTTATTTGGTCTTCTATTTCACTAATTCTTTCTTCTGCTTTATTTATCCTAGCAGTAAGAGCCTCCATTTTTGATTGCACATCATTAATAGCTTTTTTGATTTTAACTTGGTTAGATTTTAGTTCTTTTATTTCTCCAGAAAGGGCTTTTATTTCTCCGGACAGGGTTTCTCTAATATCTTCCATGCCTTTTTCGAGCTTGGCTAGAACCTTGAGAATCATCATCCTGAACTTTAGATCTGACATATTACCAATGTCTGTATTGATTAGGTCCCTAGCCTTCTATACTGCCTCCTGTTCTTTTTTTTTTTTTTTTTTTTTGTGGTGCGTTTTTCCGCCTTTTCATTTTGTCCAGATAAGAATATATGAAGGAGCAAATGAAATACTAAAAGGGGGGCCGCCTGGGTGGCTCAGTGGGTTAAAGACTCTGCCTTCAGCTCGGGTCATGATCCCAGGGTCCTAGGATTGGGCCCCACATCGGGCTCTCTACTCTGCGGGGGGGCCTGCTCCCCCCCCTTCTCTTTCTGCCTCTCCACCTACTTGTGATCTCTATCTGTCAAAAAAATAAATAAAACATCTTAAAAAAAAAATACTAAAAAGGTGGCAAAGACCCCAGAAAAATGTGCTTTAACCAAATCAGAAGAGATCCCAAATCATGGGGGGGGAGGAGAAAGGGGGTAAAAGAAGTTCAGAAAAGAGAAAAAAAAATTATAAGAAAGGACACAAATAATGAAAAAAATATACAAAAAGAAAAAACATATATATATATATATTAGACTGGTGATCTTATATATATATATATTAGACTGGTGACTAGAACAGGGTTACCCACTTAATTTTGGGAGTATTTTGGTGTCTTAGATGAAACTACCTCCCAAAATTAAAAAAAATTGAAAACATATATAAAGGTAAACACAATGAAGTGATGGAATATGACTATAAAGATGATTTTTTTTTAATTTATAACAAAGGAGTTGATAAGGTAAGTTGGTCGGGAGAATATTAAAAAAAAAAAAAGAAAAAAAAAAAAGAAAGTGGAGAGAACTTGCTTGTGCTGGAGACTAGATCAAGCCCGGTGCTAGATTTAGGGTGTATTTTGATCTATTAGAAGAAGTTGTACCCCAAATTTTTTAGAAGAAAATACCCTATGTGTATACAAAGAATAAATTTAGATACAATGAAGGATAAAATATGACTATAATAATAAAGGTTCAAAAAAGATTTTTTTAAAGAAAGTTATTAAGATAAACTAGTTAAAAAATGTTAAAAGAGGAAAGGGTAAAAGTTAAAAAAAATAGCAGAAGAGAAAAAAAATTAAAAAATTAATTAACTTTGCAAGACTAAAGATTCATGGGGAGAAAGCCATGAATTCCATGCTTTGCATTCTCCTCCTCTGGAATTCCACTGTTCTCCTTGGTAAGTGAACTTGGTCTTGGCTGGATTTCTTGTTGATCTTCTGGGGGAAGGGCCTGTTGTAATGATTTTCAAGTGTCTCCGCCCCAGGTGGAATTGCACCACCCTTACCAGGGGCCGGGCTACGTAATCCACTCGGGTTCACTTTCAGGAGCTTTTTTTCCCTGAACGCTTTCTGTAGAGTTCCAGAGGACGGGAATGAAAATGGTGGCCTCCCAATCTCCAGCCAGGAGGAGCCCAGAGCTCGGGGCCTCAGTCTTTAGTGCACCTTCAGAGAAAAGCGCTTAATCACTCCCATCTTCCCGGCCTCCAGCCGCGCTTGGAGAAAATCGCCCACAATCACTCCCGTCTCACTGGCCTCTGGCTGCGCTCTGAGCTCAAGCCTGCAACCAAACATCTCTGTCTCCAACACAGAGCCCCGCCTGGAGTCTCCAAACCCCTCAGAACCCTGAGCTCTTCCAGGTCAGATTCTCCCCAGATCTTTTGGGGACCCCACATACAGAGCACTGGTCTGTGTCACAGATTACGGTTCAAGGTAACCCCGAGTTGAGAGCTCACTCCTCGGCTCTGTCTCCATAGCTGGCTTCCCTGCTCTAGTACCTGTGAGCTCTGCAACACTCAGACACCCCTGATCCTTCTGTGACCCCGTGGGCCTGAGGCCACGCTGTCCCTGTGAGGTCTTCACCCCGGTTTAGCCTCTGGAGCTATGTCCCTCTGTGGAGCAGACTTTTAATTTTGATTTTGTGCTCTGTTGCTCCTCCGCTTGCCGGGAGCCGGCCCCTCACCACGTGATCTATCTTCCCGTCGCTTTGGATTCACTTCTCCGCTGGTCCTACTTTTCAGAAAGTGGTCGATTTTCTGTTTCTAGAATTGTTGCTCTTCTTCTCTTTGATTTCCTGTTGGATTTGTAGGTGTTTGGAATGGTTTGATAAGCTATCTAGCTGATCTCCTGCTGCCTGGTGTTGTCTCAGCCTGCTACTTCTCCTCAACACTGTTTTTAAGGCAATTTAATGTTACCACATTTGGTTCATGTTTTATTTTATAATTTATAAAATGTGATATAATAGTTTCCTCTGATATATGGCATGATATTCCTAATGTTATTTAGTTTAGTAAATGTACGTTTCCATTAAAAAAAATAGTTGAGGGAAACAAATTTGGCCATCTGAATTTCCAACATGAAAAGAAAAAAAATTTAAAGCCCATATCTTTTTTTTGTTTTTTCCACTTATATTAATTTCATTCACATTTTTAGTTTGGCTGACTTTGCTCTCTACCTTATTTTTGAATAATGCTTTTCCTTTTTTTTTTTAAACAACGCAATTTCCTAATACTTCATATTCAGCTTTTTCTGATTTTTGCACAAATTTGGAAGAATTTTTTTTTTTAATTTATAGTGTCTTTACACAGATTACTCTTCTTTTTGTTTCTTATTGTAGTTCACCTTTCTATGGCAGGTTGCATCATTTTTTATTACACATTGTTAGCATTCTTATTTCTCATTTCTAACTTCATCCCAATTTCATTATTTTAAAGACTATATAATTTGTATATGATAAAAGTAAAACTTTGAAAATCCTTTCTATTATTTCAAGTTATATTTGTTAACAACTGATTCCTTGAGCTGCATAGATGAAAGTTTTCTGTTTTCTTACACATTCAGCCTTACTGTGACTCTTCATTTTATATATTTTTTACATGTGAGTCATTATTTAACTTTTATCCAGTTGAACCTGAGATTCTTTTTGTTTTTTGGGTTGTTTTTTCATCTTTGAATCAACACATATTAATGTGCAGCTACTGAATTTGATTCAGTGGAGAAAATTGCTTACAATTGCAGAGAAATTAGAACACAATAAAACTAGTTAATAAACATATATGTATATATCCATGTACATACATTTATTATAATATAAGTATTTATTAGGCTTACATTTATGTGTAAGTACCTGAATCCATAATTCTGATAATATAAAAGGAAAATAGCTGAACTTATATTCTTAGAAATGAATGGACAAATAAGTTTAAAATAAACCCCCAAAAATAATTTTATTCATTCTGAAAACATTCATTTAGAATGAACCATCTGTCAAAATCATATTATTATAAGTGTATACACATACATTTGGTATTTTCTTGACTATGAGAGGATAAGGATATGTTTGCATAGATGTGGTTATAGTGGCTTGGAATTTAAATAGGGATTTTTATGAATCTAGTCAGATGAGCTTCCCCATGTTTCCAAGTTTCTCTTTTTAATTTACAGTTTTCTAATCAGTCTTCAAAAATTATAGATCTAATTAATGTAACATGTATAATAGAGAAAAACACATGCTTATCATACAGAGCATAAATACACATCCTTATAACTATTTGGGAGAGAAAATACCTGTTTTTTATGCCATTGACATATGATGAATATTGAAGAAGATGAGGACAATTTTCCTTCTCCAACACGACACATTTGACAGGCTGTTGGAGAGGTTTATTCAAGTTAAGTCTTTGTTCTCTAAGTTAGAATATTCACTGAGTGCTTTCTTATGTTTCAATCTCTTCTATATGGAGAGTTAATATTTATTACTTCTCACTAAATGTTGGTGTAGGTATTCCTTTGACTAAAGTCATCTAACATGCTTTCCAAATATTCCTTTGGGAAAACTGTCTACTAACTCTAAGGATGGGATTTTTTAAAGAACATCACATTTATTTTGATGAGACTTATATCCTTATTGCTCAAGCTAATGATGCTCTTACACTGGTAATTGGAAATATGAGGTAATGATGAACACTGGAGATCAGACTTAGTGTGGGTTGAGGCAGATTACCTATGTAGGCTTTCGTGAAGTAGAAAAAAAAAGATTTATGTCCTTAGCCCCTGATTATTTTTGTGGGTTCTTGTGTTTCACTGGCTTCCTCCTACCACCATAAGTAGGCGTTATGTTACTTGTGTAGAGGGAAACCACAGTAAATAATTAACAGAGACCTATGAATATTAATTCAATGAAGCATATCACAGCTAATAAGCATCCTTCATCCTGTGTGTCATTTGAATTTTTAAAGTCACCATTATCAAATCAATCTACCTTAAATTATGAAGCATCTGACTTTATTGGCTTTCTGTTTATCAGAAGTTACAGAATCAGTAGTTGCTATATTTTACATTAAAACAAACAACTAATTCACTCAAAAAGCAACTATAAAAATCAGATAGATTGATCAGTTCTGTCAAGTAAGCATTGCCCGTGTTGACCATTAAATCATTTTCATCTCAGTTTCTAAGGGGAATCAGTGTTCCTTCATATTCTAGCCACACTCCAAAGAATGTATTACATAAGTAAACTTACTGACTAGTAGCCAGTTAAGAAGTTACTGTCTACATGTGGACTTCTCATAAAACTTGGAAGTAAAGAAACTTTCAGTAGTGGTTCACTTTTTAATGAGAAGCAATTTCACTAAAGGTCATTTCAGTTGTCAAATGAAAACAGTTAAGTACTGACAGGCTGGCAGTGTTTTTGTTAACCTCATAACACAGCCACCTAAGACCCCTTGGTAACCTGAGAAACCTATGATCCCACAAGTTTTAGGAGTCCTTAGGTCAACTGGAAAACAACAGAGGTTGGAGTGTTGAAAAGGGACTAAGTCTGGACTTCTAAATTAGGGAATGGCAAGGGCAAGCATTGCATGGTTCAAGATGGATTTAAGAGGTTAAGAGAAAAGCCAACTAACTAACCAAGCTTAGATGTAGTCCTTTGACAAGGTTACATCAAGCAGATATAGTCCATAATTTTATTAATCTTCTGAGAGAACTCTTTAATGTAGAAATTATCTCAGCATTCTAGAGACTTCTTTTTTTTTGTTGTTGGGTTAATTAATTGCATAATCTCATTGAGACTTTTTATTGTTGCTTGTTTTGATGTTTTTATTAAGTCAAAAACTTCTAGGGTCTCTCTGAAGGTGGAGAAGAATTTTATCCCTTATTTGAACTAATTCTTTAGCAGGTAAAATCCAAATGCTATTCTGTCTGCATAAAACACGGGGAGCCTGATATCTCTACTCACATCAGAAATGATGAAGACCATCAAATAATAATTTAAAAGTTTAGACTTATTTAATTATATTACTCATAATATACATATTTACTTTTCTCCTACATTTACAATGTTCAGTGTCAGTTTCTTGAATGATCAAATGATGTTTATGAAATTTTCTGTTAGCCAGTCTTTCTCTGGATTCCATTTGTCAGTTAAGAAAACCAAATTATTTTGTAATATTTCACCGAATGCTTCTAAAGAACTCTACTCTGCAAGGATTCCATGTGTCCATTTTATATATTCAGAAGTTTGTATTGAATAACCACTGGATTCTAAATGCTAGAGATACAGCAGTAGAAGTAGAAAATAACAAATCAAAAAAAAAAAGATATACAATATTTGGTGGTGATAAAGGAAAAATAAAGCAGGGAAGGTTTATAGGGAGTTTGTATATAGAGTTTGTAGGGACTCGCAAATTTTACAAAGTAGAGTAATAAGAGAGGTCTTCACCAGAAAGGTAACATTCAAACAACACCCTAGGGAGGTGAGCAAGTTAGGCATTTTGATATATATATGGGGTGATTACTCTAGGAACAAGGAAGCGCTTCTGAGATGGAAGCTTATTTGGCTTGTTGTTCAAGGAACAGTAAGAAAGGTGGTGGGTCTGGAGGGAAATATAGATCATGGAGGGCTTTATAGGGCGTTATAAAGGCTTTGGCTTTTATTCTGTTTGGAATGGGAGCCTTTTGAAAAACTGGGCAGAAGACTGAGTTGACTGACATTAACATTTTAAAGACATAACCCTGGCTGTTTTGTTGAGATAGACTAAAGAGGAGGGCATTGATGAAAGCAGAGGAATCAGTTAGAAGGTTCTTGGAATGATGTAGTTGAGAGATTATGGCAGCTTGGAGCGGGGTGGTAGCTAGTAATAGTCACTGAGAAACAGTGGGATTTCTGATATGTTTGGCATCAGAATCAAAGATATTTATTGGTACTTTGGATGTAGGGCAGAAAAAAAGAGAAATTGAAGATTTCCAAATTTTTCATTTCCTAATTAGCACAAAAGCTACTCTGATTATGACCGTATCACTAAACTCTTCCAATACTTTCACATGAAAATTTTGGTCAATTAGTATATATTCATTAAAAACTAACTAATTGTAACATGAGCAAAGACGAATTGTTCTAAAAGTAATATCAAGCAAATTTATTTAATTTCTACAATCTTATTTTCATGACTATAGAGGAAAAACATGTAAAGAAGTAGCTCAGTAATCATAATCTAGTCACCAAGGGAATGTGGGTCAGTCAAGGAGCCAATGTGGTTGAAGCCACACTACGGGCCTATGAGCTTTACATGTTTAACTCTAGAAAATCCATTTCTGGCTTCATATATCTACTTCAAAAAGGCATGCCCTTGCTTACAAGGGAAGCCTATAACACTGTATAGAGATGGGTAACCCCGGATCCATCCTCATTGCTAAAAAACAAAACAAACAAACATAAAACCAAAACAAAACCAAAAAAAACAAATAACAACTCACAGCACTTACTTTATTTACCGACAATGAAAGTTAATAGCATTGTCCTCACATTTACACAACACATTACAACTAAGAAAATAAAGAATACAAATGCTCAGTGGTCTATGCTTTCCTTAGAGAAGTGAACTGAAACATATAGTGAGACATATATAAGAATCATTAATAAATACTTTTGCAAACTTTTTTTAATTTTAAAGATGCATTAAAATATAAGGATAAGTTCTAGTGAGTGATATAAAATTTGGAAAAAATTTTGACTTTTACTGAACTCTCTTCTTTCTCTTTTATTCCAGAACCTACAGATAGGTTGCCTATGCTATTAATTGCAAATTCTGAAACAATTGAGGTTTTCTATCTCAATGGAAGTAAAATGGCAACCTTTAGCTCAGTCAATGGAAATGAAATTCATACTCTGGATTTTATTTATAACGAAGACATGATTTGTTGGATTGAATCAAGAAAATCTTCAAATCAGCTCAAATGTATCCAGATAACAAAAATAGGAAGATTAACAGATGAGTGGACAATCAATATTCTTCAGTCCTTTCACAGTGAGTATTTCTATTCAATTCAATTCACCCTTTAAGGATTTCATTTATCAATAAACAGGATTCTTAGATTTTTCTAAAATACTATTTTGCTATCAGAAACCTGTATATGCAAATATGAATATGCTTAAATAAATGTATTCGCTACCTGTTTGGATATGCACACACATACACATTTTCACTGTTTACGTAAGTAGTAAGTTACAGAGTTAATTTTAATTCTTTCCTTAATGCTTGTTACAGTGTCACTTAAATGAGAATTGTAATTTGCCACTGAGTGATAGTTCACAATGTGATAGTGAAGGTGGGATTTTTTAAAAAGCAGGAAACAGAAGTGATAATTATAAGCTCATCAGCTGTAGTGTTTGTTAAAATGCTTTAAAACTATCAGGTTTATGCTAATTGGTAACAACTACCTGTGCTGACTTTTTTCTTAGCAAATCAGAGTTTTTATGCATCTTCCAAAAGAGTGATTTGTGATTTTGATTTACTTTGATTTCTCATACCAGAAATTCACAAACTAGCAACTTTACTTCTTATATATTACCATAAATTGAAATCAAATTACATTGTTACACAGACCCACACATTAGTTTCTCCTTTTGCAAGGGTGCTTGCTCTCTCTCTCTCTCTCTCTCTCCTGACCTCTACCCCTCCAACATAAGAGTATAAATTTTATTTGTGCTTGCCTGGAGGAAACTGTATGCATGAGAAATTCAAGATTGTCCACTTATTTTATGATTTGCAGGAAAAAGTATTCTTGAAAACACTGTGAATGTAAAAGTTGGTAGAAAATAAAAATATGCAGTCAGGTTAAGAAGGAAAAAAAGTGCTGTGAAAGAATAAATATAGTTTTCAGATGTAGAATGTTTGGTGATTTGGATTCAATAATTATATTTTATTAATATTTTTGACATGCAATTAAAGGGATTGACTATTAATTTTTATTAAACATAAGAAATAATGTCATGTGATATGTGTAATAAGTATATTAAATGAGTCAGTGGCAAAAATTATAAAAAATAGAATATAAAAGTATGATTGCATATAGTTAAGTGAACATAAATAAATATTTAACAAATCAAATCCAATGCTTTGAAAATCCTCTTAACATAAATAAAACAATTGCTAAATCCATTTATTGTGACACTGTACCACAATGCCTAGTGAAAGCAGTAAACACTGGTCAATTTCAATGATTCTATGGAAAATGATATTTTCTAATAAATTATAAATAACAAGGGCTACCTGCTGAAGGAGTGCTGCTGTGTGATTTGAATATTTCATCCATTAGCTGAGCCAGCTGTTCAACTGTTAAAAAAAAGAACCCAGTCTCTGCCATGTTAGTGATTACCTTAACCAATCCAAATGCATTTGTCCCTCACAAATGGAATACTGAGAGCCAGATAGCTAGGATATTCACTAAGTTGCCATGTAAAATTATCTTCCAGGTTCACTTAAACAACTCTTCTACATTTAATATGCTTTATTAGTAATAGCAATTTCTTCTATAGTATGTATTTTTTAAATGATTTTTTAAACTTTTTTTTTAAATTAAATCTAGGGATTTACTAAATTGGTCAAGCAAATGCTTATTGGAACAGCTACAGAATATAACTTTTTAAAATTTTTTTATTTATTTAGTTGACACAGGGAGAGGGATGACAAGTAGGCAGAGAGGCAGGCAGAGAGATGGGGGAAGCAGGCTCCCTGCCAAGCAGAGAGCCCGATGCAGGGCTCGATCCCAGGACCCTGAGACCATGACCTGAGCTGAAAGCAGAGGCTTTAAACCACTGAGCCATCCAGGTCCCCCCAGAATATAGTTTGTAACTTATATTGCATTTGAGTTATATGACAATTCTTGGCAAATCTAGAAAATTAAAGAGATTTTTGTTAAGCAGTTCGCTGAAATGCTGAATAGAACATTCATTTTGAACAGTAAATAACAAATGCAATGGAAATCTAATTGGAATAAATATTTTTTGACAAAGTCAGATAAAGTCATATTTAAGCTATGCAATTTCAGTCACTGTAGAAAAAAGTAATTAAATGTGTGGAAGTAATTTAATGATGGGAGTGGAGAAGAGGTGTGAGCAGGGCTGGACTCCTCTATCATTGCTTGTAAACCAAGCATTTTATCAACATGTCAGAGAATAGCTGTCCTTGTATATAGTGGGCTCTTCATTCACTGTGACAGTTTTTGAGTTGATAATGAAGTTGGAATATTCCTTGCATGTATAATTACATAAAATCCCTGCTGTACCATATAAGCAAAAATAATGAACTGATGGGAGTATGCCTGAATACCTGTCATGATCCACTCTTGAATAGATGTTTTTCTCTGAATTTGCCTGGGGAAAGCACTCTTTTTTTGAAAAAAAAAAAAAAAAAAATTTTTTTTTTTTCCAAAAATTTACTGTGAGGAGAAAAACAGTCATTACAGGTCAAATTGGGTTGCATTTAAAATTTGCATAATTGTTTATTTTTAAAGTTTAGTGTAATATTAAAATCTATATTTGCTATCTCATCTCACTGGATATGCAGTACATTTCTATATGCCCTTCCTGTTTTGTCACAGAAAAAAATTTTAGCTACAGATCTCAGATATATTAGATAATCCTGAATGGCTAAAACAAAGACATTGGATGAATTTATACTTTGAAATAAGTAAACCATTCTGATTTACAATCAGTATGCAATCATAAAAGACAGTCCTGAATGCCTAGTAAAAAGAAAAGAAGGACAACAACAACAAAAAAAACAAAAACAAAAGAGATGGAAAAGCTAAATGTTATGTTCTTTCCTTTACATTAAAAAGACAAATACTGGTACTTTCAAAGAAGCTGCCAAATCTCCCACAAATGATATTTATAACTTCTGAGTGTGTGTTTGTGTGTGTGTGTGTGTAGCTAGTTAATACGACATATTCCTGCAGGTATCTGGAATTTTAGCAAAGTGATCAGGCCACCCATTGAGTTCTCAAAAAAAAAAAAAAAAAGAGTAAGATAGAAAGAGACACTCAAAATTAGCAAAGATGATCTAAGGACACATTTCCAGAGAACTTCCAGTATTCCCTTTTTATACCATATGCTTAATGTTGTAGGCACTGATATTAAATTACGTCTTAATTTTTACATTAACATTGGATGAATTTATACTTTGAAATAAGTAAACCATTCTGATTTACAATCAGTATGCAATCATAAAAGACAGTCCTGAATGCCTAGTAAAAAGAAAAGAAGGACAACAACAACAACAAAAAACAAAAACAAAAACACTCTCAGCACTCTGTTCCTCTATAAATTTGTCTTTATTGTTAGTTCAGTTGTCAGGCTGCAAATAACTAAATTATTATTTATTGCCATTTGGCAACATGCTTGAAACTCACCAAAGCAGATATTAGACATGTGCTACACTTCAACTGTTGTTATTTTTTTTCTATGAATTTTGTGAAATATACCTTTCACAATAGAAATGTATTCCCCCATGATTTTTAAATTAAATTTTAATGATCTTTAAATCATTATTCTCATAGTATGTTTTTGCCTAGATTCTCATGTCTGTTTCATTATAGATTTTAATAATCAAATGATCTCATCATGATGCCATATACCAAGTAGAACAAAATATTTTACAGGTTTTTTATTTAATCTACCAATCTGAAACTTGGAAATTAAAATGCTCTTTTCATGATGAATAAGTTTTTGTCCTATATATGAAACCCATGACATATAGTTACTAAAACTTGTTTCTGTCTTAATAAACTCTATCGTGATAGAAGAAAGAAGGAAATGAGGGAAGGAAAGAAAAGAGAAGGAAAAAAAGAGGCTATTATTTTTATAGCAAGTAGCCCTAGTAAAATAATTTCTGAAATAGTATTTATTTGATAATTTTTCTCTATAAATATACTAATATAATTGTTTACTTTAATCTTTTCCTTTTATTTTGCATTTCTTTAAAAGAATTTATGTTAATTAAAGTGGACATTTTTTTTCTCATAGTATTCCTTGACCATTACACATTTTAATGTTGTAGACACATTTACAATAAGCACTTAGCATCAACTCTAAAAACAGTGAGAAGTAGGAGCATAGTTAAATGAAGTAATAAAACTACCATGTAGCACTTCAGTTTTTGATTAATATTCTGGGTTTTATAATTTAAAATTTTATTTTTTTCAGGCACTAACATCTTGTGACTTGTACATTTATTTTAATACTGGCTTATATTTCTATCACCACAATATATGGGGTAAAACGAATAGTGAGTTGATATGGCCCTAGCTCTGTTATTAACTGGCTATCTGACCTTATACAAATCATTTTAAAATGAAAGAACTATTCACATAACTGCTGAGATCCCACCTGGATTTAAACATACTTTTGCCTTCCCTTACTTTGTGTTTGTTTTTCTTGTAATTTGAGATATTCCAGTGTGTGTGTGTTTGTGTGTGTGTGTAGGAATATTTGTTTCTTCCCCTTTTTATTCCTTTCTTATTTTTCTCCCACCTAATCACTCACAGTAGGTACACTTCAGTCTCTTTATAATAGAAGTTCCTAAAAAACGTTCCTTGGGACACATGTTCTGTGTTCTGTAAGACATTTTTGGAAAAATGATTTTGTGGTCAAATGGATTTAGGAAATTTTGCATGATATGGAACCTATTGGAGATTTATAGGTACGTAGCATGCTAAAGATCATTTAAAATTCTTCAAAAAAGTACCTGTTTTACTTTGTGTAGCCCAGGATTTCCTTTACTTAAGTACTGAACACTTGATTGATATTTTTGTGCGTATGTCTGTGAGTGTGTTTCTTTGGGTACTTTTTTCTAAGGAGGTGATATGAGTGTGTGTATAGGCCTAATATGTATCAATATCCCAAATATCTAGGGTTTTATGCTATCCACTTTGAGAAATACTGCTTTAAATGTCTTAGGGAGAGTCACTCAGATTGGATTCTCTCATCACTTTTTTTATATGTTTACTGTCTTTGTGGCTAAAGAGCTATACAAGCTGTGTGTGCAAGAAATGTAGAGACTGACTATAATCACAGTTTTCTAGCTATTTCTTCCTAATGGCCAATTCATTTTAGTCTGCACTCAAAGGATATAGGGTCCAGATACCACATATGCTGAGATTATGATAACAACACCAGAGTCTGTTTCAGAATTGGAGCTGACAGGAATCAGATATGCAATAAAGATTTGCACATATGTGAAATTCATTCCAGGAAAAGGCCTCGCCTAAAAGACCATTTGTGTTTGAGGATGGTAGCAAGGAGTATATGTTAGTACTAATTTTAAAATACAGACAGTGTCTGGTAACATTTAAATTTTAAAACTTTTTTCCAGAGTTAGGTAAGAGTATGGTGACAAAAACTTTTGAAGATAGAAGAGCAATGTTAGTCAGAGAAAAACAAATACCATAAGATTTCACTCATATGTGGAATTTAAGACACAAAACATGAACACAGGGGAAAGGAAAGAAAAATAAGACAAAAACAGAAAGGGAGACAAACTATTAGGGATTCTTAACTGGGAAACAAACTGAGGGCTGCTAGAAGGGAGGTGGGTGGGGAGATGGGATAGCTGGTGATGGGTATTAAGGAGGGCACTTGATGGAATGAGCACTGGGTATTATATGAAACTGATGAGTCCCTCAATTACCTCTGGAACTAGTAATATACTATATGTTAATTAAATTGAATTTAAATTAAAAAATAGCAATGTCAAACAAGGAGATGGTGATATAGATGGTGAAGGATTTTTAAAATGTGAAGGACAGGTCTAGATTAAATAAGTATATATATATACTGTGATGGAGGCATATTCATAGCTGTTCTCATTGTAAAAAATGTAGCTTTCCATAGTGTTGTCCTGATAATTTTCTAAGCACCGCATAAAACTTAGAAGGCCTAAACTCCATTATATGGAATTCCCTTTGCTTTGATTTTGTGCTTAACAAATAGCTTTTAGGTTTGGTTTCTTCCATACCATAAATTCCTCTTGGGAGGAATTTGTTAGGAGGGTGCCTGTTAGTAATTGTGTCACTGGAACATCCAGTCAGTAGTTACAAATTGGAAATTGACATTCTGGTTGATGTCTTGGTCTCCTGGGAGGCTGGTAAACACGAAATAATTCTCCATAGCCTGCTAAGCCTTTGGTTAACAACTCAAACAGTGTTCCTAAAATTGCAACTATAATGATTAAATGTGGGCTTAAGATATTCTATAAATCATTATCATCTTAATGATAATATTTACTTGATAAAATTATGTTTTCTTAACAACTTTTATTATTTAAATGTGAGAATTAATCCATAGCCTTTCAATCTCCCTGTTTTAAGGTGATGCTAAAAAAGATGGATCTATCTCTCTATATTGTTATTATTCAGTTTAGTTTAATAGTTATGCTCTATTTCCAAAACTAAATGGTAAGGAAGCCCTATGTATTACTAGTCAACAAAGAGACTAATTTTTCAAAAACTTCCAGGTAATAAAACACATCCCAAAATTGTGCTAGAGAGCATTTTTAATCCTGAAAATTCACAAAAAGGCAATAACTCTATAGCCAAAGAAGTTTCTATTTAATTTTTGTTGTTGTTGCTAGGAGATGTTATTTTGCAACAATGGCAATAATAGTAACAAAAAACCTTTATGGTTTCCCTTGTGGCTTGGTAGAACAGTTCAACTTATCTGAACTGGTAAGAACATTTTATTATCCATATGAAATACCTCACCTGACCTTAAGATTTAGTTGGTTGCTTGTGTTGTTTAAAATACATTGATGATTGGACTTGGGAGAGGCAGGTGAAATAAAAATTATTATAAAATGTCTGACTTCTCCTTTATAGAAGATTCACTAGGTCTAAAAGATGACTTTTTTTTTTTCTGAATAATTTTTGATACATCAGTCCAGGTTCTGTGCAGGGAACAGACACCTCACTGTTTGAATCAGGAAAGACTTTAATAATAGAATGCTCTCAAAATTGTTGGAAGGGGTGAAGGAGAGAATTCTAGACTGTGCCTTTGGAAATAACATCCAGACAACACAGAACTTTAGAGGCTACCATGATTCTCTGTAATCGGAACTATGCTGAAATAAGAACCCACTACTCTTGCTTGCTACCACTGCAGTGGCAGCTGCCTTTGAAGCCCTGGTAAGTGGAGACTGGCCATCCCCCAACTGCAGTCCTGAAGCAGGAATGCTTATGATGAAGCCAAGGCCACCACTGCTGAACTCACACTACTCCCTGTCACAGACCTGGATGACAGACATTGAGCACTACTCTAAGCAAATGTCTCATTTACAACAACCATGCCTCCAAGTCAAAAATGTCAGAATGAGCAGGAAAATGACCTCCTACTTTTTCTTCCAAATTCCCAAGTGCCTGTTGGTTAGCTTCCAAAAACGTAGCTTTGAGTTTGTGTGGTTAAGATAGTTTAAGGCTTTTCAGTCTCTTCAAATGGAAAGAAAACAGAATGAGATTGATAGAGCCAATCCAGAATACCCAGCAGAGATTTTGGGGTGTCTTTTATCTGGAAATAGTTAATATCAATTCTTTCTTAGTTGAAATTATATTTTTGCTTTATCATAGTTACTTATAGCATCAGTAAAACCAGTAAAGGAGCTGATTATTACCACTTTGTTCTATCCCTTTGAGAATTAGCATTTTTTTTTTAATCACCTTACGTCAGTATGCTTTCCAGAATTTCCTATCTTTCCTTGGAATAATAAATTTACTTAAAGACTCCCAAATTTTCTCCAAAATTTGGAGAACTGCATTAGACCAGTCTATTATTTGTCTCCTCTCAACTAATTTTAGAAACTGGTCATCTTCCTTCATGGCCATCAAAACTAAACAACAAAGGGTTATGTCTGGCAGGAAGAAAGATGGTACCATTGAATTCTACTGACATACACATGCAGGTCTTGAAAATAATCTTTTTATTGTTTGCTTTTGTTATCACAAAGAGAGATACTTAGTTGTTTCTGAAATTCTGAACAGGAACAACACTCAGTTAAATTTTTAAAAAGACATTTAAAAATGAAATAAATCTTTCTTTTAACCTTTTCTCTGTATCAGATGCAAATTTTGATTTTCTATGAACTTTGAGGATTTGATTTGTAAGAAGAATATAACTGACTAAATTAGAATTATCATGAGTATCTCCACAAACATTCTGAACTTGGATAGGTGCATTATGATTGTGATTACTCACACAAAAGGCCATTGAGAATTACAGCAGGTACTTAGATAACTTGTGCAAAAAGATGTTTATTCCTAAACTATAGATAATTGAGGCAAAATGCTTCTAATGTGTGAATTATGCAAATAATCATCTCAGTGTTCCATCCCTTTCTGTTAGGCCTGAGCTTTTATTTTGAGACTCTCAATTAATGTTGGCCATCCTATTTCCATGAGATGAGATTCACACAAAATTATAAGAAGAATCAAGGTAATTATTTTGATAAACACAAACTCAATTTTCCAACTTTTTCCCCTTGAATTATATTAGCTTATCCTGGACATATCCAGTTCAGTTCTAGACCACCATAATAAAATGAATAGCACAATAAAACCAGTCGGGGTTTTTTGTTTATTTCCCAGTGAATATAAAGGAAAATTTTACACTATACTGTAGTCTATTAAGTGTACAATAGCATTATGACTAAAAACAATGTATATAACTTCCTTAAAATAAAATTTAAGATATACTTAAAATACACTTGCTTAAAATAAAATAAACTGTTTGGGTGGTACAGTCAGTTAAGCCTCCAACTCTTGGTTTCAGTTCAATCATGATCTCAGGGTCATGAGACTAAGCTTCGTTTTGGGCTGGGTTCTCAGTATGGAATTTGCTTGAAATTCTATCTCCTGTTCCCTTGACCCCTCCTGCTCATGTTCTTACACACAATCTCTCTCTCTCTCAAAATAAATAAATAAATCATACATGTATATACATATATATGTGTGTGTGTGTGTATGTGTGTGTGTGAGTGTGTGGTGTGTGTGTGTGTGTGTATATGTGTGTGTGTATATATATATATATATATATATATATATACACTTTATTGCCAAATAATGCTATCCAACACCTGAGACCTGAGCTTTCAGTGAGTCATAACTTTGCTGACAGAGAGTCTTCTTTCAGTGTTGGTTGCTGGCTGATCAGGGTGGCAGTTGCTGAAGGCTGAGGTAGCTGTGGCCATTTCTCAAAATAATATAGTGATGAATTCTGGCACATCAGTGGATTCTTCCTTCTGCCAACAACCTCTCTGTAGCATGCAATGCTATTTGATAGCATTTTATGCACAATAGAACTTCTTTGAAAATTGGAGTCAATTCTCTCAAACCCTGCTAATGCCTTATCACCTAAGTCTATGTAATATTCTAGACACTTGTTTCCATTTCACCGGTCTTTGCAGCATCTTCACCAGGACTAGGTTCCATCTCAAGAAAACACTTTCTTCATCCATTCAGGGTTTGTCATAATAATGCAGCAATTCGGTCACATCTTCAGGCTCTGCTTCTTAATGGTATTGACTGGCAGGGATGAGTCACTGTGTGTAGAGGGGGAATGAGGTTGTATTTTTAATATCCACTGGTCAGGAGAGGCGTTTCTGAGAAACTGATATTTGAGCAGATATCCAAATGAAGCGGGGGCACAAATCATGCACATTCAGATACTCTTCTCTTGAAGATCAAGTACAAATGTCCTAATCTAAAAGTTCTTTTTGGAGGTCAAGGAGGCCAGTGTGACTGGACTAGAGTGAGCAAAGCAGATAAGAGGTGGGAGTTTAAAGACATAAACCATGTTAAGGACTCTGGATTTTATGCTAAATGTTTTAAGAAGTCATTGGAGTGTCTAAGGAGAGGAGTGATATTTTGGAAATTAAAAATATAAACTTAAAATTTAGACTAAGACCTGTTATTGATTAGAACCCTGAGGAAGAAACAATACAAATGTACATTGGAGTCATCTCCTGGGTGGTATCATGGTAAAATGTTACAAAGAGGAAACACTCCATAAAGTTTTGTCTAACATTGAGCTAAATTTCAGCAGACTTAGATATTTATAAAAATATCAGTGACATCATTTTGAAGGCATTAGCACAAGAGAGTAAATTCCACGAGTCTTTTCAGTTTGTTAAGACTTTTTTTTGCCCCCCATTGATAATCAAGTGTACTCAGACTATAAAGAGAACATTGTTTTCTTTTTTGGTGTCCTGATATAATCTGGGTTTTACAATGATCCATTAGTTGAAAGATCAGTAAAGAAGCTACTGCAGCCATCCAAAGGAGAGAAAACTGTGTCTTGACTAAGGAGAGTAATATTAGAGATGGAAAGAAGTGTATTGTTCCAGGTGAAGCTCTTAAGATTTGTGATAGATTTAGTCTGGGGTTGAGTGAGAACTAATAAAACTAAAAGAAGGGATGAGTCATTTGACATATGAGTCAAGTAAGAATGCAAAGTTTTGCCTAGTGGGAAAAACACTTGTGCAAACTGGTTTTGTTTTTTGTTGTGTTTGTTTTGTTTTGTTTCATCTTTGCTGTTGAGAGAGAACAATGCTTGCATGTTTTCCAAGTGCATCCACCATAGGAAAGAAATAAGATTGGTTTGTAGTACAGGTTGGAAGATGAAATTGAGAACTAGCGGAACAGTGAAAGGTCAGTCATCTCTGTTCCTTCCTCAGAAGAGAAAAACATAAGAACACTGAAGACTATCACAAATACCAAGTACTTACCACCATCCTGTGTCAGAAGCACTTTCCTTGTCTTTTCTCTTAAAGACATACACAGATTGTTTATGTAGAACTTTGTTTGTGACTATTTTTATAAAGAATTGGCCTTGGTGATCATTTTGACTACATTTCATGTGTTTAAGAAACAGGTGTGGTGCCTAGGAAGAGGCAGTCTTTCATTAGTTTAAGAAAAAGGAGAATGTTCTGTAATATATGAGTCTATTCCTGATTAAGGATGTGCCTGCCCACAATACACCCAAATTAAACTTCTGTAATACCTTTTTTTTAAGAGATTTTATTTATTTATTCGACAGATAGAGATCACAAGTAGGCAGAGAGGCAGGCAGAGAGAGAGGAAGGGAAGCAGGCTCCCTGCCCTGGGATCATGACCTGGCAGAAGGCAAAGGCTTTAACCCACTGAGCCACCCAGGAGCCCCTGTAATACCTTTTAATTATTATACCAAGCAGACAGAAGCTTTGTTTACTCAGTTCAGTTTATTTAATGTCATGTAGGGATAAAGTGAGTACATGCTTCTTGATAAAGATTATAGTGACATATAAAGATAAATGGAATTACATCTCATCATTCAGTGAGCACTTTCAAATGTTCTGGCAAACACATATATAAAACTTAAATGTTAATTTACCTCTTAAACCAAAAGACACATAAATTGAGGAAAACAGTTTCTTTATAATATTATCATTTTAAAAGTTTTATTTTTACATTCTTTTCTCTGTATTTACATTAGAAATAATATAATTCTTTAATGAAGGCAACATCACAGCTTGAGGGACAATATTTTTGTGGTAATAAAAATGCCAAGTTAAAATATTCATAATACAGAAAAAGAATAGACATGTGGCTAGAAGCAATCTGAGTCT
The DNA here is from genome assembly GCA_003697995.1 of Taxidea taxus jeffersonii. NCBI lineage: Eukaryota > Metazoa > Chordata > Mammalia > Carnivora > Mustelidae > Taxidea > Taxidea taxus. Next base: position 9,834 of record RCUC01159843.1, on the reverse strand, counting down.
GGAATGTTTCTGATCTTCTGTAATGTCTTCAAATTTTCTATCATTCTTGGCATCTTCATCTAAGCTAGACTATAACTTACATGTATTCCTTTAAACATGATTGTATGTTTAATTTTGACAAGGGGAATATGTGTAGTATGTATTGCATAGGCTCTCCTTTGTTCTGATACCCTTCAAAGCCACCATCTCTCTCCTGGAATTTACAGAATCTTCCTAACTGGTCACCTGCTTTCAGACTTATCCCTTTTATCCACACAACAACTAGAATAATCTTTTTAAAAATCTAAACAAACATCTAACTTTTCTGCTTGAAACTGTCCCGAGGGATTTTCCATTAAAAACTGCAGATTGAGCAAAATCTCAATTATATCTGTTCTTTTTTGGAAGTCTCTTTAAATGCTATAAAGAAATGTCTTTAATTTTATTAATCCAAAAAGAATGAAAGAGGAGACAAAGCATGTGAGATAATTTTGAATAATAAGGAACAGATGATTAAATGATGAATGAATTGTTTAGTGTTTCTCTGCTTTGCTGAGTGCAGATGGGATGCCAAGATGAAGAACCCCAGAGAGCCTCAAAAATTACAGTCTGGTGACCTCTAAAGGTGGAGTTATAGGATAGGACTAATAATAAGTGGATTAGCTTAGAACCTGTTTTGAGAAGAGCTCAACTATTAAATCCCCTACCTTAGTCTCCACCGAGAGGCAACCTCTTAACCCCTCCATTAGCAGAAAATGAGATGTTTGATTTCTGAGGCAGTTAAATGGTAAATGTCTGAACCGATTTAAAAAAAAAAAAAAAAGAGGAAGACCCAGGATCATCGCTATGGAGCGAATTAGTACAGGTTGGAACAAAGGGATGTCAGGCAACAGGAAGAATGTCCAAAAGGGGGAAAAAAAATAATAGATGAGCGTATTTTTGTGGTTTTTTTTGTTTTGTTATTTTTGTTTTGGCTTTTTTTTTCCATTTAAGGAGAAGTTTTAGAGTTCTTTTGTAGAATTATGCAATAATAAATTATACCAAAGGAAAAAACAACAAGAAAAAAAATGGGAACTCTAAAAAAACAGAAGTTTTTCAGGGAAGGAAGTATGAAACTTTTCGATGCTTTTCAATGGAAATGGATATAGTCATAATCCTATAACACTGAATATTAACATCACTAAAAATTAAGATTGTGGGAGGATGAAGAGAGAAAGCATGAATGCATATCTCTATGTATGTGTGGAAGGGTATAAAGAATTAAATCCTAATGTGTAACAAAAAGTCATAGATTATATAAAGAATTTTAAAAATGCTAATATTACGGTAGAAACATGTTATATAGAATTATGGAAGTGAATACAGTTGAGATAGCTAAAACAAGAAGAGTAGAGGTGAGGGAGGCACTGTTACATTTTACTCTTAGCCTTGATGGGGTGTTTGACTTTTTAAATCATGTACATTTACAGTATGATAAAAATAAAAACTGCATTTTAAATAAAAATGTTTCCTGGTTTTTCAATATAATGTTTATGAAATCTGCCCATTTACTGTAGTTTGTGTATACCTGCCAGTTTCTACTATCTCATCTATTCTCATTCATTCATATTTTAGCTATGATATAGCTCCTCACATTTCTGCTCCTCATTTTGAGAATATGCCAGTTCAGTCCTGCTTGGTAGGCTGTGCCCTCAAATCTCCACATGGTCAACCATTTTATTTTGAACTTAGTTAAAATACCATACTTCTACAGATACACTCTCTGACCAGTCACTCCATAAGTTGTTAATACTATCTGACACTGCCCTTCTTGAGAAGGGACCATGTAAGAGGTCCACACCTTGATCATGCTTAAATGTATTTGTTTTAGCACAGAACTATACTTTGTAAAAATAAGGCAAATTTTTCAAGGGAAACAAGAAAATTTATTTTTAAATCTCCCAGGTTTCATTTATGAGCATTTATAGAGTATCCTCTGTGTTTTAGCATTAATCTGCACTACAGGTAATTTAAAGGAAGAAAACCAGTCATCTGTAGAGATAGTTTAGTTCAGATATGCTTCTATAAGTGATGTCCAGGTGATAGGAAGCCAATGAAATCTCTTTAAAAACTACAGGGATTTGACTAGTATGGTAGTTATCTACTGCTGCATAACAAATTATTATTAACTTAGTGGCTTAAAAAGAGTACCTATTATCTTATACTTTCTGTGTGTCAGAAATTCAGGAGGTGCTTGGCTAAGTGATTGACACAAAGTTTCTTGAGGTTGTAATCAGGATGTTAGCCAGGACTGCTAAAAGGCATCCAATGATTTAACTGGGCTGGAAGATTTATTTCCAAGCTCATTCTTGTGACTGTTGGCAGCAGATACCTGTTCCTTGCAAAATGGGCCTCTGCACAGGGTTGCTTGAGTATCCTCATAGTATGGCATGTGGCTTTTATCAGAGTGACCCAAAGAGAAAGAGCAAAGGGGAAGTTATAATGCCTCTTATGGCTTATCCTTGGAGATCACACTGTGTCATTTCTACCACATTCTATTCAGTACAAAAATGTCACAAAGAATGTCCTCCACTCAAAGGGAAGAAAAGTAAGCTTCACCTCCAGAAAGGAACAGTAATAAAACATTTGTGGGCATATTTTAAAACTATCAAACCCACTACATGTCTATCTTATTATTAATTATTTATGATTTTATTTAGTAACATGCCATTCCCTAGTAATAAATACTACAGGAATGCACAAAGACATAAACTAAAGGGCAATGTTTTAGTTCTTCTGCCTCTGGAAGGCAGCTAATATTCACAGAATACTTACTTCATGTCACAGTATTGGATTCTTAATATTTGTTTTCTGATTTAATCTCCTCACCACTTTGTAAATTGGATATTATGTTCATTGAATATAAGAACAATGACCTTGATAGATGTTAGTGACTTTCTCAAGAACATATTTTAAATAGAGTGTTAGACTGAAATAAATTATATATACTGTTTGTTTTGCTTTAGTAGAATCACACTAGTGATTTGATCCATTTTGGCTACAGAAAACTTTTGTTTGATACACACAATGCTTTATAATCTTTAAAAATTGGTTTACCATATTTAAAAATTGGGAGACTTCAGATGAAATCCAAAAATCCATATTTTGGGCTTCTTTGTTATTTTTATTTATTTATTTTTATTTCCCACCCCCCCTTTTTCTCTTTTTAACTGAATAAAAATTAATATACAATGTTAGTTTCAGATCTATGCCATAATAGATATTTACATGCATTACAAAATGGTCACATCCACTTACCATCTGTCACCATGAAAAGTTGTTAAAATGTATTACTGACTGTATGCCCTATTCTGTACATTACATTGCATCCCTGTGTCTTATTTATTTTATCACTGGAATATGGTACCTCTTAATCCCCATCACATATTTCATCCAGCCTCCCACTTCCCTAACCTTCTGCAAAATCTTCACTTTATTCTCTGTATCTATGAGTCTGTTTTTGTTTTGTCTTGTTTTTCAGATTCTACACTTAAGTGAAGTCATACGGTATTGGTCTTTCTAGGAATTATTCCATTTAGTGTCATGTACTCTGGGTCCCTGAACATTGTCACAAATGGCAAGATTTTTTTTAAATGGTTGAGTAATATTATATTGTACATTTACACCATGTCTCCTTTACCCATACATCTGTCAATGGACATTTAGGTTGTTTCCCTGTCATGACTATTATAAATAATGCTGAAAATAGGGGTGCATATGTCTTCTCAAATTACTGTTGTTATTTTCTTTGCATAAATACCTAGAAGTCAAATTGCTACATCATATAGTAGTTCTATTTTTTTATTTCTAGAAACCTCAATACTATTTTCCATAGTGACAGCACGGATTTATATTCCCACAAAAAGTGCACAAGTGTTCCCTTATCTACACATACTTTCTAACCCTTGTTATTTTTTGTCTTTCTGATAAAAGCCATTCAGACAGGTATGAGGTGATATCTCACTGTGGTTTTGATTTGCATTTGCCTGATGATTAGTGATGTTGAGCTTCTTTTCATGTGTCTGTTGGCCATCTGTATATCTTTGGGAAAATGTCTACTCAGATCTGCCCATTTTTTAACCAGATGTGTTGCTTATTTGGTATTGGTTTGTGAGTTCTATATATATTTTTGGATGGTAACCACTTATTGGGTATATTATTTGCAAATATCTTCTCCCATTAATACATTGACATTTGTTTTGGTTGATGTTTCCTTTGCTATGCTAAAGCTTTTTACCTTGATGTGCTTGTGTTTTTTTAATTTATTTATTTTTATTAACATATAATGTATTATTTGACACAGAGTACAGGTCTGTCAATCATCAGGCTTACACATTTCGCAGCACTCACCATAGCAGATACCCCTTCTGAACTCCATAACCCAGCTACTCTATTCCTAGCCCCCCCAGAAACCCTTAGTTTGTTTTTTGAGATTAAGAGTCTCTTTTGGTTTGTCTCCCTCCAAATTCCATCTTTTTTTCATTTTTTTCCTTCCCTACCTCCAATGACCACCCACCCTACCTCTCAAATTCCTCATATAAGAGAGAACATATGATAATTGTATTTCTCTGGTTGACTTATTTCGCTCAGTGCACTACCTTCTGGTTCCATCCATGTTGTGGCAAATGGCAAGATTTCATTTCTGTTGATATGCCACTTCTTCTTTATCCAGTCATCTGTTGATGGATATCTAGGTTCGTTCCACAGTTTAGCTATTGTGGACATTGCTGCTATAAACATTTGGGTGCATGTGCCCCTTTGGATCACTATACTTGTATATTTAGGGTAAATACCCAGTAGTGAGATTGCTGGGTTGTAGAGTGCTCTATCTTCAACTTCTTGAGGAACCTCCATACTGTATCCAGAATGGTTGTACCAGCTTGCATTCCTACCAACTGTGTAAGAGGGTTCCCCTTTCTCCACATAATTGCCAATATCTGTCATTTCCTGACTTGTTAATTTTAGCCATTTTGACTGGTGTGAGGTGGTATCTCATTGTGGTTTTGATTTGTATTTCCTTGATGCCAAGAGATGTTGAGCACTTTTTCATGTCTGTTGGCCATCTGGATGTCTTCTTGGCAGAAATGTCTGTTCATGTCCTCTGCCCATTTCTTGATTGGATTATTTGTTCTTTGGGTGTTGAGTTTGCTAAACTCTTTATAGATTTTGGATACTACCCCTTTATCTGATAGGTCATTTGCAAATATCTTCTCCCATTCTGTCAGTTGTATTTGGTTTTGTTGACTGTTTCCTTTGCTGTGCAAAAGCTTTTGATCTTGATGTAGTCCCAATAGTTCATTTTTGCCCTTGCTTCCCTTGCTTTTGGCGATGTTCCTAGGTAGAAGTTAGTGCAGGTGAGGTCGAAGAGGTTGCTGCCTGTGTTCTCCTCAAGGATTTTGATGGATTCCTGTCTTACTTTGAGGCCTCCCATCCATTTTGAGTCTATTTTTGTGTGTGGTGTAAGGAAATCGTCCAGTTTCATTCTTGTGCATGTGGCTGCCCAATTTTCCCAATACCATTTATTGAAGAGACTGTCTTTTTCCCCCTGGACTTTCTCTCCTGTTTAGTTGAAGATTATTTGACCATAGAGTTGAGGATCAATTTCTTGGCTCTCTATTCTGTTCCATTGATCTATGGGTCTGTTTTTGTGCCAGAACCATACTGTCCTGATGATGACAGCTTTGTAATAGAGCTTGAGTTCTGGAATTGTGATGCTGCCAACTTTGGCTTTCTTGTTAAACATTCCTCTGGCTATTCAAGGTTTTTTTTTCTGGCTCCATATAAATTTTAGGAATATTTTTTCCATTTCTTTGGAAAAAAAAAAAAGATGGTATTTTGATAGGGGTTGCATTAAATGAGTAGATTGTTTTAGGTAGCACAGACATTTTTGCAATACTTGTTCTTCCAATCCATGAACATGGAATATTTTTTCCATTTCTTTGTGTCTTCCTCAGTTTTTCTCATAAGTACTTTATACTTTTCTGAGTACAGATTATTTGCCTCTTTGGTTAGTTTCACACCTAGGTATCTAATGGTTTGGGGTACAGTTGGAAATGGGATCGACTCCTTAATTTCTCTTTCTTCTGTCTTTTTGGTGTATAGAAATGCAACTGATTTCTGTGCATTGATTTTATATCCTGACACTTTACTGAACTCTTGTATGAGTTCTAGTCGTTTTGAAGTGGAGTCATCTGGGTTTTCCACATGAAGTATCTTATCATCCACAAAGAGTGAGAGTTTGACTTCTTCTTTGCTGATTCAGTTACGTTTAATTTCTTTTTGTTGTCTGATAGTTGAGGCTAGAACTTCTAGTACTATTTTGAATAGCAGTGGTGATAGTAGACATCCATTCTGTGTTCTTAACCTTAGGGGAAAAGTTTTCAGTTTTTTCCCCATTGAGAATGACATCCACTGTGGGTTTTTCATAGATGGCTTTGATTATATTGAGGTATATGCCCACTATCCCTACATTTTGAAGAGTTTTGATCAAGAAAGGATGCTCTACTTTGTCAAATGCTTTTTCAGCATCTACTGATAGTGTCATATGGTTCTTGTTCTTTCTTTTATTAATGTATTGTATCACATTGATTGATTTGCAGATTTCCTTGCAGTCCAGGAATAAATCCTACTTGGTCATGGTGAATAATCCTTTTAAAGTATTGTTGGATGCTATTGACTAGTATTTTGGTGAGAATTTTTGCATCCATGGTTATTAAGGATATTGGTCTGTAATTCTCCTTTTTGGTGGGGTCTTTGTCTGGTTTTGGGATCAAGGTAATGCTGGCCTCATAAAATGAGTTTAGAAGTTTTCCTTCCATTTCTATTTTTTGGAACGGTTTCAGGAATATAGGTGTTAATTCTTCTTTAAATGTTCCATTGAATTCCCCTGGGAAGCCATCTAGCCCTGGGCTCTTGTTTGTTGGGAGATTTTTGATGACTACTTCCTTACAGGTTATAGGTCTGTTCAGGTTTTCCATTTCTTCCTTGTTTAGGTTTAGTAAATGATATGTCTTTAGAAATGCATCCATTTCTTCCAGATTGTCAAATTTTCTGGTGTATAGGTGCTCATAATATGTTCTTATAATTGTTTGTATTTCTTTGGTGTTGATTGTGATCTCTCCTCTTTCATTCATGATTTTATTTATTTGGGTCCTTTTTCTTTTCTTTTCGATAAATCTGGCCAGGGGTTTATCAATTCTTTCAAAGAAACAGCTCCTACTTTGATTGATTTGTCTTTCTGCTCTTTTGATTTCTATCTCATTGATTTGCTCTGATCTTTATTATTTCTCTTCTCCTGCTGTGTTTAGGCTTTCTTTGCTGTTCTTCAGCTCCTTTAGGTGTAGGGTTAGGTCGTGTACTTGAGATCTTTCTTGTTTCTTGAGAAAGGCTTGTATCGCTAGCTACTTTCTTCTTGGGACTGCCTTTTCTGTGTCCCAAAGATTTTGAAGAGTTGTGTTTTCATTTTTATTTATTTCCATGAATTTTTAAAATCATTTTTTTAATTTTCTGGTTGACCCATTCATTCTTTATTAGGATGCTCTTTAACCTCTATGTATTTGAGTTCTTTCCAACGTTCCTCTTGTGGTTGAGTTCTAGTTTCAAAGCATTGTTGTCTAAAAATATGCAGGGAATGATCCCAATCTTTTGGTACTGGTTGAGACCTGATTTGTGATCCAGTATATAATGTATTCTGGGGAATTTTCCACGTGGGCTAGAGAAGAATGTGTATTCTGTTACTTTCAGATGGAATGTTCTGAACATTTCTGTGATGTCCAGCTGGTCTAGTGTGTCATTTAAAGCCTTTATTTCCTTGTTGATCTTTTGCTTAGAAGATCTTTCCATTTCAGTGAGGGAGTGTTGAAGTCCCCTACTATTATTGTATTTTTGTTGATGTGTTTCTTTGATTTTGTTATTATTTGGTTTATGTAATTGTCTTCTCCCATGTTAGGGGCATAGATATTTTAAATTGTTAGATCTTCCTGTTGGATAGACCTTTTAAGAATGATGTAGTGTCCTTCCTCATCTCTTATTATAGTCTTTGGCTTAAAATCTAATTCATCTCATTTATATGAAGGATTTAGATGAAGATGAAGGATTGCCACCCCAGCTTTCTTTTGATGTTGATTAGCATGGTTAATTGTTTTCCACACCCTCACTTTAAATCTGGAGGTGTCTTTGGGTCTAAAAGGAGTTTCTTGCAGACAGCATGTCGATGGGTCTTGTTTTGTTGTTGTTGTTGTAGTTGTTTGTCGTTTGTTTGTTTGTTTGTTAATCCATTCTGATATCCTGTGTCTTTTGATTGGGACATTTAGCCCATTTACATTCAGGGTAATTACTGAAAGATACGAATTTAATGCTATTGTATTGCCTGTAACGTGACTCTTACTGTATGTTTTCTCTGTTCTTTTAAACTCTCTCTTTGCTTCTCTGACACCTTTCAATATTTTCTGTAGGGCTGGTTTGGTAGTTGCAAATTCTTTTAATGTTTGTTTGTCCAGGAAGCGTTTTAACTCTCCTTCTATTTTCAGTGAAAGCCTAGCTGGATATAGTATTCTTGGCTGCATATATTTCTCATTTAGTGCTCTGAATATATCATGCCAGGCCTTTCTGACCTGCCAGGTCTCTTTGGATAGGTCTGCTGCCAATCCTATATTTCTACCATTGTATGCTACAGACCTCTTGTTCCTGAGCTGCTTTTAGGATTTTCTCTTTGTCACCAAGACTTGTAAGTTTTACTATTAGATGGCAGTGTCTGGACCTATTTTTATTGATTTTTGAGGTGGGTTCTCTGTGCTTCCTGGACTTTGATGCTTATATTTATAAATATAAAAAGCATATTATTATAAGCATATAAATATATGCTTTTTTGCCATATTAGAGAAATTCCCTACTATATTTGCTCGAATATACATTTTGCCCCCTCTCTTTTCTTCTTCTGGAATCCCAGCTATTTTAATATTGTTTTATCTTGTGCTAATACTTTTGAATTCTCCCCTCACGACCCAGTAATTGTTTGTTTCTCTTTTGCTCAGCTTCTTTATTATCCATCATTTGGTCTTCTGTATATTACTAATTCTCTCTTCTGCCTTATTTATCCTAGCAGTAAGAGCCTCCATATTTTTTTCTTAAAGATTTTATTTGTTTATTTGACACAGACAGAGAGAGATCACAAATAGGCAGAGAAAGAGGGGAAAGCAGGCTCCCTGTTGAACAGAGAGCCCAATGTGGGGTTCGATCCCAGGACTCCGAGATCATGACCTGAGTCAAAGGCACTGAGCCACCCAGGTGCCCTGAGCGTCCATTTTTTATTTACTTAATTGATGGTTTTCTTGATCAACTTGGTCAGATTTTAGTTCTTTTATTTCTCCAGAAAGTTTTTCTCTAATATCTTTCATGCTTTTTTTTTTTTTTTTTGAGCTCAGCTAGCACCTTGGCAATCATCATTGTGAGCTCTAGTTCTGACATATTACTAATGACTGTATTGATTAGGTCCCTAGCCTTCAGTACTGCCCCCCCCACTTTTTTTGTGAGTATTTCAACCTTGTCATTTTAGCCAGATAAGAATAGATGAATGAGAGAAAAAACTACTAAAAGGGTAACAATGACCACAGAAAAATATATGCTAACCAAAGTGGAAGAGACCAAAAAGTGGGGGAGAAGAAATGGGAAAAAAGGAAAAAAAAATATATCTAATATATATCATATTGGTGAATAGAACAGAGCCACCCACTTGATTTTGAGTGTATTTTGGTCTATTAGAAGAATCTACCTCCCAAATTTTTAAAGGAAGAAAAATTTATATATATAAAAAATAAG
>ML109308.1:56242-75696 GCA_003697995.1 Taxidea taxus jeffersonii | reverse complement strand
TTTTTTTTTTTTGTCTTTCCCAGAAATCACTTCATATATGCACATTTATCTGTTCAACTTCAGTGAAAGTTGGGAGGAAAAGGTGCCAAAACTTTGAATGGTTGTCTTCAGCTGAGTGCTTATTTTCTTCTTTCAGTTTTTCTGGGGTTTCCAACTCTTCCTCAATAAACATGTGTTGCTTTCTGGCAGGGTAAAGCAAAATGCATTTTTTAAAAAAGTAATGGCAGGTCTTCAGTCCACCCAAGTCAGGAGACAGCCCATGCCAGGGCAGGCAGAGGGAGTAGGAGACTCCCCTCTGTGAGTTCCTGCCTTCTTGGTCTTTCCCCAGCTCTTGCTCTCTGCTCTGTCTCTCCAGTCACACCCAAACCCAGAGCAACAAAAGGACTGTTCGAAACTTAAAGCCTATGAGAAGGGCCGAGCAGAAACAAGGAGAGCCTGGCCAAGCCAGGTGTCCACAGGGGAATCACTGCCAAGCAGTGCTTTGTGTCATGTGTGGCCTGCCTCCTTGTGGAGCTCAGCAAGTTCGCCTGCCTTGCCGGCCCTCGTGGAAGCAGGATTTTTGTGGTTGTGTAACTGCACCTCGGGGGCACTTGAGTAAGGAGAGGCCTGGGTTTGGCATCCCTCCTCTGACTGGCCCCCATCTCTGGAGGCCTAGCCATGGCCTGGATAGAGGCAGGGAGGAGATGCTGGGCTTGCAGCGCAATCACAGCGCAGGCTCCTGTTAGACCTGCCACCGGCCCTCCTGGACAGCTGTGACTGCGTGCTGGGCTGGCTAGGTCTCGGTGAGTGCAGGTCTTGGCTGCCAAGGCAAGGTGGGCAGGCAGGGCTGTCAGTCTGCCCTGCAGCCCTCACTGCTGGCCAACCCTTCTGGTCCTGGACAGAGAGGACTACTTGGTCTCCTGGAGCTTCAGACTGAAAAGCTGCACATTCCTCGCCCTGGGAAGTACACAAATACTCCCTGAGACCCCAAGGCGAGCTCCCCCTTCTCTTTCAAAGACACTTTGGGCACCTCTGGAAGATTAAGCAAGTGGAGGCTTGGGAAAAGCTGGTACCCTCCTGAAACCATCTGATGTTTATCAACTATTCTTGCCTACTTTTGTTCAGCATCTTTTAAATCAGAAGTCTATGGGATGTCTTCTTTTTGCAAAATTACCCTAGAATATAATTTTCATATTAAAACATATTTATGCCTTTAAAAAAAGAACCACTGGTGATAAAAAAATTCTTAGAATTCCTCAAATTCTTATAAAAATACATAATTTATTAAGTCCTGAATCAAGAAAAAAAGAAAACCTGAATAATCCTAAAATAATCACAAAATGATTAAATAAATTGAATGAGTGGTTAAAATCTTCTATTAAAAGCAAAACAAGGGACGCCTGGGTGGCTCAGTGGGTTAAGCCACTGCCTTTGGCTCGGGTTATGATCCCAGAGTCCTGGGATTGAGTCCCACATCCGGCTCTCTGCTCGGCAGGGAGCCTGCTTCTCCCCTCCCCTCTCTGCCTGCCTCTCTGCCTACTTGTGTGATCTCTGTCTGTCAAATAAATAAATAAAATCTTTAAAAAAAAAAAAGCAAAACAAAAAAGCACTAGCTTCAGAATGGTTTTACAGGAAAAACTAAAACTCATTCTCGGAACATATTATTCCAATCTTATGCAAACTCTTTTATAAAATAGAAAAAGAAATGTTTGACACCAGGTGCTACAACTTTTATAATAGGATCATTCAGAAACAATGTGAGCAAGGGAAATTAAGGCCAACCTCAGTTGTGAACATAGATCCAAAAATGCAAATTATTAGCCTCCAAAATTCAGAACTACAATTCACCACACTTATATTCATGAAGAATCATCACATAGTTATCTCAGTTAATGCAGAAGAAATACATATATGGAAACTTCAAAACCTATCCATGACTTTTTTTTATAAATCTTACCAAACTAGAAATAGAAGCAAACTTAATCTGATAAAGTATGTATTCTGAAAACTTTCAGAAAACTTCATTAACTAAACATCAGGAGGCAGGGGAAGCCCTGAATGATGAAACACTAACAGAACTCTTTATTTTTTTTTAAAGATTTTATTTATTTATTTATTTATTTATTTATTTATTTATTTATTTGACAGACAGAGATCACAAGTAGGCAGAGAGGCAGGCAGAGAAAGAGGGAAAAGCAGGCTCCCTGCTGAGCAGAGAGGCCGATGCAGGGCTTGATCCTAGGACCCTGGCATCATGACCTGAGCTGAAGACAGAGGCTTTAACCCACTGAGCCACCCAGGCAACCCTAATAGAACTCTTTAAATCAGAAGCAGGATGACCGTCTTTGTTGTGTCTATTCACCCATGTACCATAAGACAAGAAAAGAGACTAACACGCTAGCTCATCATTATTCGCAGACCATATGACTGTCCACCCAGAAAAAAAACAAACAAAAAAATATGTAGACAAAATGTTGGAATTAAATGTATTAAGTTAAAGATATACTCACTTAACCCAGCAGGGGGGATGGAATGAATGAACTTGAGCTAAATTCAAAAAAATTCAGGTGTTCTTGATGCACCGCGCTTCAAAACTTGCATATATGTTATAGATTCTTTAGTAAATGTATTAACTGCTACAGAAATAAAATCATTTAAATTAATGGGATGGTTCAAATGATGGTTAGAAGATCCATATGTAAGTGACAGGCTTATTTAAAGTTCCTGTTAAAGGTAGGTCCTCATAAAATGAGTTTGGAAGTTTTCCTTCCATTTCTATTTTTTGGAACAGTTTCAGGAGAATAGGAATTAATTCTTCTTTAAATGTTTGGTAGAATTCCCCTGGGAAGCCATCTGGCCCTGGGCTCTTGTTTGTTTGGAGATTTTTGATGACTGTTTCAATCTCCTTACTGGTTATGGGCCTATTCAGGTTTTCTATTTCTTCCTGGTTCAGTTTTGGCAGTTTATATGTCTCTAGGAAAGCATCCATTTCTTCCAGATTGTCAGATTTGTTGGCATAGAGTTGCTCATAATATGTTCTTATGATTGTTTGTATTTCTTTGGTGTTGGTTGTGATCTCTCCTCTTTCATTCATGATTTTATTTATTTGGGTCCTTTCTCTTTTCTTTTTGATAAGTCTGGCCAGGGGTTTATCAATCTTATTAATTCTTTCAAAGAACCAGCTCCTAGTTTTGTTGATTTGTTCTATTGTTTTTTTGGTTTCTATTTCATTGATTTCTGCTTTGATCTTTATTATTTCTCATCTCCTACTGGGTTTAGGCTTTCTTTGTTGTTCTTTCTCAAGCTCCTTTAGGTGTAGGGTTAGGTTGTGTATTTGAGACCTTTCCTGTTTCTTGAGATAGGCTTGTATCGCTATATATTTTCCTCTCAGGACTGCCTTTGCTGTGTCCCACATATTTTGGACCGTTGTGTTTTCATTATCATTTGTTTCCATGGTTTTTTTCAATTCTTCTTTAATTTGCTGGTTGACCCATTCATTCTTTAGAAGGATGCTGTTGAGTCTCCATGTATTCGTGCTCTTTCCAAAATTCCTCTTGTGATTGAGTTCTAGCTTCAGAGCATTGTGGTCTGAAAATATGAAGACATCCAGATGGCCAACAGACACATGAAAAAGTGCTCCACATCACTGGGCATCAGGGAAATACAAATCAAAACCACAATGAGATACCACCTCACACCAGTCAGAATGGCTGAAATGAACAAGTCAGGAAATGACAGATGCTGGCGAGGATGTGGAGAAAGGGGAACCCTCCTACACTGTTGGTGGGAATGCAAGCTGGTGCAACCACTCTGGAAAACAGCATGGAGGTTCCTCAAAAAATTGAAAATAGAGCTACCTTATGACCCAGCAATTGCACTACTGGGTAGTTACCCTAAAGAGACAAACATAGTGATCCGAAGGAGCACGTGTACCTGAATGTTTATAGCAGCAATGTCCACAATAGCCAAGTTATGGAAAGAACCTAGATGTCCATCAACAGATGAATGGATAAAGAAGAGGTGGTATATATATATACAATGGAATACTATGCAGCCATCAAAAGAAATGAAATCTTACCATTTGTGACGACATGGATGGAACTAGAGCATATTATGCTTAGTGAAATAAGTCAACTGGAGAAAGACAACTATCACATGACCTCCCTGATATGAGGAAGTGGAGATGCAACGGGGGTGGGAGTTAAGATGGTAGGAAAAGAAAAAATGAAACAAGATGGGATCGGGAAGGAAACAAACCAAAAGAGACTCTTAATGTCATAAAACAAACTGAGGGGGGTGGGGAGGAGAGGGGCTGGGAGAGGGTGGTGGGGTTACATTATATGTTTAAATAAAAAAACGCTTAAATTAAAAAAAAGCAAAAAAAAGGTAAAAGAAAATTAAATTTTGGGGGGGATTGAGAAAAAAAAAACCCGGCAGGTCCTCTACAAATTTCATTCACAGGAGGGTTACCGTAGGAAACACAATAACCACCACAAAATATACAGTGAATCAATGTCTCTTACTCTGGGGAAGGAGTACAGCCCTTAAAGGAGAGAAAGGGAAACACAGTCAGCACCAGGCATGAGACAAGTAGTGTGTGGGAGGTCCTCAGATATCTGTTTTATTCCACAAACCCAAAAAGTCCATGGACACCTTCTGCCCTGGCTTCTCCCTCCAGCCAGTTCTGCAACAAACAGACATTAGGCCTTCCCTTTATAGTCATAAAGTTGATCTCACACCAACCTAAGCACATGTCTCTTCAAACCATGAATAATTTCTAGATAACCAACACTTAACTTGCAGAGCCTACAATTTAGTTCTACTGGAGCTCTCAAGCTATCAGTAATCTGGACACTTGTCCAATACAATTTGTTGGCAAGAATGACTGTAAGCTTAGTCAATCAAGAACCACATGCAAATATATTGTTCTAACTTTGAAAAGAATATGTAATCACACATGGACACACTGACATACAAAGATTGCAATCTCACCAGTAGTCAGGAAAATACATATTAAAAACAGTGAGTTTCAATATGTCAGTTTGCACACACACACATGCACACACACAAATCATCTCCAGTGTTGGTTAGGGAAATTTACACACAACTTCCATATAAATTTTCATATAAGTTCATATGACTTTTTCCAAAGCAATTTGGCAATATCACTATTTTAAGTGTGGATACATTTCCATCTAATAACTTCACATCTAGATAACCATACAGGAAAAATTCTCCCACATTTGCAAAAACACATTAAAAATCACAAGAATATTCTTTGCAGCATTGTTTGTAAAAATAGAAAGAAGAAAGTACATATCCATCATTTTTTATGTCTTCAAGTAAAGTTAAAGAGTTAAAATACCACATTTTCAACAAGAATCTTAAAAGATAAATGAATGTAACAAAAACTTACTTCAAAAGAAAGAGGATGGAGTCCAGCTTCTCCCTTTGTGACTTAGTATTCCCTGGAATATACATAAAAAAGAATCAGTTATCATGACAGTGTGTAAATTTGAGAATCTTAAAAATCATGCTATACTGAAAGCATTTAAGCTTCAACATGCACTCATTTATTTAAAAACTACCAGGGGGTAGCACAGAATCTGTGTCAGGAATGTAGACAGACACCCAAGCCACACTGTCCAAGTCCGTATCAAGCACAGTCGCTCCTCATTAGCTGTTTAAACACAGCTTCCACGTTTTCCAAGTCACTGTGAGCCTGTGGAAGGCAATGCATTCCTTTCTCAGTTACTTATGAACTCAAACTATGACTGAAGGCACAGCAGAAGCATAGAAAGGGTTCTAGGTTTTTTTGATGTGAAGAGGCATGGAGCAGTCATAACTATGAAAAGCAATGCATGTCTTTAGGCCATGTGCACTGTCCTTTTGAGGGTGACAATCATAGAAACTACAAAACCTACAGCAGCCAGTTACATTGATTGTCCAATCTCGGTACTGCGAACCTGCGCCAAGTGCTTGCCATTCATCATCTAACTTAGGAAGCAGCAAACCGTTTCTGGAAAGGGCCAGCAGTCTATATTTTAGGCTCTATGGGCCCCTCTTGTAATTACCCAAGCAGCCATGGGGAACACATACATGCCCTGGGGATGGCTGTGTCCAACAACTTATTTGTACAAATAGCAGCCAGCTGTAAGCTGTGGACCCCTGATGTAATGGAATCCCCAGGGCTCTACGGAATAAGAGAAGATGGCATTCGTTCATTGAACAAATCTCAAAGAAGTTCTCTGGGGCAGAGATTCTTCCAGGCCATGAGGATACAGGAGTGATACAAAACACAACAATACTTGCCCTGATGCTGCTTATATTCTGGCAGGAGGAGGCATTCAATAGATGAGAAAACCAACAGGAAAGGCTCATGGGGAATGCCAAGACAGGTGGTATTCCATTCTGACCAGGGATGTCAGGGAACACCTTGCTGATGACATCTGAGCAAAGATCGGAAAGGGGTAAGGAAGGAAGACACACAGACGTTCCAGGGTAAGGAAATAAGCCATATGGACTTTTGGGAGAAATCTGCTCTGAGCAGAGGGATTGGACAAAGTTCTTAACAGCAGAGCAAGCCTGACATGGTCAGGAAACAGCAAGAAGGCCCTGGTGTCTGCAGCGAAGGGGGAGAACTGCCACAGGTAAGGCTAGAAAGCAGGTAGGGTAAAGGCACACAGATATGTGGGGTCTGAGGCCACTGCAATGACTTTCAGAATTGGGAAGCTATTTGAGGGTGTGGAGTCATGATGGGACATATTTTTAAAACATCATCCCAGCTGTTCTTCTGAAGAGACTCTGGCAGGGGTGAGGGGATGGGGGTCACAATTGTGGGAAGAGGAAGGTTAACTGTAATAATCCAGGTGTGGATAATGGGAGCACCAGCATTACCAGCACAGGCAGTGCGAAGAGGCCAATGGTTCTGGATGTATTTCGAAGGTAGGGCCAATAAACTTGGGTTTTGGCCTAAATAACAGAGGGCTGAAGTGATCACAGGATGATTTCATTATTCATATTAAACATTTTCCTTCTTCTAGTTGTTTTGGTACACTTTCTTCCTGGTACTCCAATCAAAACACCGACTGCAATAAAAGCAAGAAACTTTAAAATCTCAACCCTATTTTTATTGGTTGGCTCTTCATTATGTTTCTTTATAGTAGACTGTAAGAATACAGAATTTTTCCTCTCCTATCAAGAGAGGTCCATTTCTCTATTTGCACCAGAGAGGCTCGTAATTTACTCTGGCCAATGTGACATGAACAAATGTGAGGCAAGCACAAGCTTGAAAAGCCTTATGCACTCACTGAGCTTGGAACCCTAAGGCTAGCATGTAAAGGAGCTCAAGATAGCCTGCAAGCATGGAGTGCCCTGGTCAACAGCGTGGCAACCACAGGACACCTAAATGAGGCCACCTCCCACTAGCCAAGGGAGAGGCCTATGCCAGCCTAAACCAGAATCACTGCCCAATAAACCCAGAAAATTGTAAGCTCAATGACTGGTTGTTTTATTAAGGCACTTAGTCTTGGGATGGTTTATAATGCAATTTGTTATGCAGCACAAACTAACTGATACACTCTTGAAATAAGTACATATTTTCTAAAAGGACAGAGAACAAAAGGGGGAAGAAGGAGGGACTGAAGAGCCATTAAAATGTGGGGTTTTTTTGGGTTGTAGGGTTTTTTTGGAGACAAAGGATTTTAGTATTTTTCTTTGCTATTTTGATTTCTCATAGTATCACACTTTTTTCCTTCACACACCTGTGAAAAAAAGTTAAGCAGAGCAAAAGAAAGAAAGAGGATAAAAATTAGATTGTTTCACATTTAAATTAGCTACCGATTTGGAAAAAAACTAAACTCAAGATTTAGGTCAGTTTATAAGTCATAGGGGGGAAAACAGAGCAATTCATTGAAAAACAAAAAACAAAACCACTTGTGGACATCCTTGGGCACATGCCCATATTTGACTTGATGACCATCTGGAACCTGGAGCATTCTGTGAGACTCTGAGCCATGTAGTCTGTGTCTGACACTGCCACATCTCCTTGAGCCATGTTCCATCCCCTCCATGCCTGACGTCAGCCTCAGGTCCTGTAGAAGCAGTCAGGCATCCATACACTCCTCTCTGCACATTCTTCTGTATACATGATCCCTTCTCAACCCACATTCCCCAGCACCGTACACCATCAGTCATCTCCCTTCAGTCAGCCTGCAAACAGGTAAACACAGTCTGTGAAACCTGCCCTCAACCAAGCTATGCCTGGAGTTATGATCTTCTGTCTTCACCATCAAACTTTCTAAAAAGCTATTCTTGTGTGTGGCCTCCATGGTCTCACCCCCAGTCACTCCATCTCTCTGTCTGGCTTAGGACCCCACTACTCACCTCACCTTTTCTTTCAGTACTCAGTGATATCCTCCTCGATCCACCACCACTTCCTAATCCAGCTGCTTTGAAACTTTTTCATCATCGAACATTGCTGACATTTCATTCCTTGAAATTCTCTCTTCTCTGAACATCTGTGCAAAAATGCATTCCTGGCATCAAAGCCATGTCCCTCCCCTTCCATCCACTACTCCTTTATCCTTCCTCTTTATCTGCCCAACAAAAGAAGGAATTACCCCAAATCCTTAACTGTCACTCTTTCTACAAGGAACCTGTCCCTTGGCAACAGCGTGATTGCACCTCTGTTCCCCCAAGCTCCCATCCCTGCATTTTGATTGCCCAGCCAGAACCTATACCTGGGGGTCCCACAGACACCTCAACTCACACTGCCCAAAGCTGCACTCATCCTCCTACCTCCTCGACCTGGCTCCCCTCCTGAGTTTCCACAACTGTTGTGGCAGTTGACAAACCAGACTCAACATTCTGATGCACCCCTAAGCCTACTAGCAGCACTTTTTTTCATAGCCAAGATACGGAAGCAGCCCAAGGGTCCAGCAACAGAAGACGAAGTGGTATATATGTACAATGGTTTATTACTCAGCCATCAAAAAGGATGAGATCTTGATATTTACAACAGTATGGATGTACCTAAAGGGTATTGTGCTAAGTGAATTAAGTCGGACAAAGAAACACAAATACTGTATTTCCAGGGAGGAATCTTTGAAAAATGCCCTACTGTAAGGGCCTACTTAGCCAGAGGGAGCCATTTTGTTGTTTATGCAGTAAAGTTAGATTGACCCTGCCCCTCCCAGAGGAATTTACTTAAAAACAAGACCGGGAAACCAGTCCCAGGTAGCAAAGCTCAGATACAAGGGCGGGTCAAGCCAGGTGGAGACATCCAATCAGTGGGGCACGAATATATCTACTAGGGTAAATTGAAATCTCATTGGCCACCTGTGTGTGTAGCCAGACTCAACCACATGGCCTTTACTCTATAAAAGTTAGTCTGTGAGGCTGAGAGGGGTCACCTCTTTGTAAGAGATGGCCCCGACCAGTCGGTTTGATTCTCAATGCTTGGCACGAAATATAGCTTTGCTTGACCTCGCTTTGCATCAGTCTCACTCCTTTGATTATGGACCTTTCACCTACATATCCAAGTTTTAATGCAGGACCAGAAGCTAGAGTTTTAGCATATATCACCATGATATAAAATAAAATCTTTAAAAGAATAAAGTGGGGGGCACCTGGGTGGCTCAGTTCGTTAATTGACTGCCTTCAGCTCGGGTCATGATCCCGGAGTCCTGGGATTGAGTCCCGAATGGGGCTCCCAGCTCCATGCGGAGTCTGCTTCTCCCTCTGACCTTCTCCCCTCTCATGCTCTCTCTCTCTCTCTCAAATAAATAAATAAATAAAATATTTTTTAGAAAAATAATGTGAAATAATAGGACAAAAACAGCTAGGGTAAAAAGACTTAACAATTGTCTTGCCATCATCACCAGCACCATACCAGTTACATGTCTGACCCCTAGATTGGCACAACAGGTGTGAGGACAGGTCCAGGCAGAGAAAAGGTTATTTGTTTCTCACGTTTTTTGAAAAATGATAAACAGAAAGGGTGCCTGGGTGGCTCAGCCGATTGAGCGGCCAACTCTTGATCTCAGCTCAGGTCTTGAGAGTACGAGTGAGTGGTGAGTTTGAGTCCTGCACTGGGCTCTGCAATGGGCATGGAGCCTACTTAAAACATAAAATAGAATAATAAAGTAAAGCAAGGCAAAATAAAATAAATTAAATTAAAATAACAGAACACCTCTATCTAAAGTACGTGAATTCATAACCCACATGTAAGTCAAGTTCTACTTGTTCCAAGACAACATTAAAACTAAAATGTCATTATCAAGACAGGAAACAAGATAAATTGTATATCCCATGTGCCATGAGATGATCCCAACCACATCCAAGTCAGCCATGGCCCTCCACATGTCCACAAGGGAGGGCATATTATCTCCATTACCATGGAGGAAACCAAGGCTCAGAGAGGTCAAGAAATGGGTCCAAGATCATAGCATTATTTAGCAGCACAGTCGGGATGTATGGGACTGATCACAAAATAGACCACACCTAGTGGATGAATAGCTTAGTGTGGAGTTATAAAATCCCAGTTATAAAATTATCTGCCTCAGAAAGTCAGATAATCAATAAAGAGAAAATAAAGGGGTGCCTGGGTGGCTCAGTGAGTTAAGCATCTGTCTTGGGCTCAGGTCATGATCCCAGGGTCCTGGGATCTAGCCCCAGGTGATCCCTGCTCACCAGGGAGTCTGCTTCTCCCTCTGCCTCTGTTCCCTACTTGTTCTAAATAAATAAATAAATAAATAAATAAATAAATAAATAAATAAATTCTTAAAAAGGAAAAGGAAAAATAAAGACCATAAACCTACAATAGAGACTTGAGTGACAAGAGTTGAAGCTGTGACATACACACACCTGCCTACAGTTCTCTGGCCTAAGACACGGGTGGAATTGATGGGGTAGGAGGCACACAGGCCTGGAGAGCACAGCCCCCAGCAGATGGAGAACTCTGGTGTAGGTTAAGCTACCTTCCATTGTCCTTTAAAATGTCAAAACTGAAGAAATCTGGTGGGGATATTGAAATCTGATCCCCGGGGATGCCTGGATGTCTCAGTCTGCTAGGCAACAGCCTAACAAGACTCAGGTCATGATCCCAGCATCCTGGGATCAAGTCCTGCATCAGGCTCTTTGCTCAAAGGGGAACCTGTTTCTCCCTCTCCCTGAGGCTCCCCCTTCTTGTGCTCACTCCCTGACAAATAAATAAATAATCTTAAAAAAAAAAAAAAAGAAATCTGATCTACAGTGTGGAACAACATAAAGAATGGTACTTTCTTGGGTTGTTTTTCATTTGTTTGTTCCTTTTTTGAGTAGGCTCCACAGCCATCATGGACACCAGTGTAGGACTTGACCTCACAATCCTGATCATGGCCTGAGCTGAAGGCAGACACCTAATTGACTAAGCCACCCTGGCGCCCCACTTTCTTGGGTTCTAATGAGACTTTTCCTTGGCTCCAATCCCAGCTGTATTGAGTGCCCAGAGAGAATTAAGCCCAGCACCATGAGAAAAGCATCCCAAGGCAGTAATCCTCGGCAGGAGCTTTGCAGGTAGCTGCCATCATCAAAGAGTCAGTGGGTGAAGGTTTTGAAGCACAGTGGGAACAATGATAGCCACTGACTTTTGAGTGTCACTGAACCATCCTACTCACCTTCAGGAAGCCTGGCCCTTCTCCAGTCAACACAGCAAAAGCAAATTTGTTAGAACAGGGGAGGGGGTCTCCCCCACTCCCAGAAATCGAAGCAACCAGCCAAACATTGCAGCACTGGAGAAAAATAAAAATATGAAGGAATGTGGGGCACCTGGGTAGCTCAGTCTGTTAAGCGTCTGCCTTTGGGTCAGGTCCTGATCTCAGGGACCTGGGATCCGAGCCCCACATCAGGCTCCCTGCTCAGCGAGGAGTCTGCTTCTCCTTCTCACTCTACCCCTCCCACTGGCTCATTCTCTTTCTCTCTCTCAAATAAATAAAATCTTTAAAATTAAAAATTAAAAAAATGAAAGAATGAATCCAAATTCAGAATTCAGAAACAGATGGAATTATATATAAAAACTTGAAATATCACCTGGTGAGTGAGGAAGGATTATTAAATCATGATGCTATAGGAATCGATTACCAATTTTTTCTTAGAAGGTAGAACACACTGTACTACACCAAAACAAAAACACAAAATTAGAATTGAATATAAAAACAAAATTATCAATGTTATTCCATCAAGTGCTTCTCTAACGTACTGAGCAAAACCCCAGTTCATCCTCCAAAATACTCTATGCACTACCTCAGCACACATGAACACACTTTCAGGCCACAATTCACACTGCACTCGATTGCCTGGGCTGCAGTCCCCACCCCAAGTCCCCAAGACTGGGCTCCTCCAGGCAAAGCCCCCGCTAGCTGTGCCGGGAAATTCCCGCACCTAACCACTTCACAACAGGAAGACACAGGGAGATTCAAATGGACATAAACTTGAGACTTTGACTTTTTTTTTAATTAGAAGGAAAATACAGTAAGAAACATTTCCAGCACATAGTGAAGAGCTAATCTCTCACAATGTCGAGAGTCATTAGAATTATCAAAACACCATCAATGGTTGAGAGGTCAACCTGGCAAAAAGCCAGAAACACCAAAGGAAATCCTCACAGCAAACAGAGCTGAAAGCCAGGTGCCTGGACCAGCTAACATTCTGGCTCTGCCACTAACCACTGGGAGAAAGTGTAACCTTCCTGGGCCTCGACTTTCCTCCTGGCTGGCAGAAAATTGGGTGACACCAGAAAACTCACAGCTGGTCAGGGGATACGTGAAACAAGAAGGCTCAGTGAGAACACTGACACACCCACAGACCATAGTCTGTGCCCAGTGAATGGGAATTTCCTCTACCATAGCCATGTGAAGAGCTGAAGGACCTGCACAAGATGCCCTTAAATAGCAGTTATGAGATGAGAAGACAGAACACAAAACGTGTGTGGAGTGAAGGCAAGGTCCCCATCTCAGAATCACCACGAGAATGAGTGTTAAAGCAGGTATGACAGGGTCCAAAGCCGCCTGGCCATGGCCTCTTCTGCACCCCTCTCTCCTCTCTCTGCTGGGGCCCAGGCCAGCAGGACAAGGGCCTCTTCTAGGGAGAAGATGAATGACCTCTGATGCCTCCCCTGGTTCCAAGTCCAAGTGAAGTTCCTTAAACCTCACAAACAAGGTTGGCGGCCTTCTGGGAATTAAATCTAAAAGCAAAAAATGTCCTTCTGCTTGCAACATACACTCAAACCAAACCCCACGAGGACCCAGGCCACCTGTCCTCAAACCCTTCCCCATGCGGCCACAAGTCCTATGAAACCAGAAGCCACCAGCCAGAACACCTGCCTTTTGACTGTACCCTAAGGGGCGGGGGAGGCGTTGTACACACAAAGCGCTCCCATCAAAGAGAGGCTGCAGGGTGGCTGTTGGACACCTGCCAGGAGGCCAGCTGCAGATGGTCCACCTCCAAGTCACATGTTTTCTAAAGAAAGGATCAGCCTAAATTCCCTGAGCTGGCACAGGGCCCTCTCGCCACAGCCTTGCCAGCAGCCTCGTGCTATCACCCTCACCTCTGTCAAAACCCCACAGCCTGGGCCATCAGCTCAGAGTAGGGGAAGACTTCCCCTACTCTCCCAGGAGGCTGCAAGTCCTCCTTCCTCTGAAGCTCCTTTTGCCCACAACCCTAAGACAACTGTTTCTGTGCTGCTGCTCCCCTGTCCCTCCGCTGGTTCCTAAAGCTCCAGCAGGCACCGGTAACAGGTTCCAGATACCATTGTCTGGCCAAATGCCTGGCATGGATTAAGGATTCAAAGTTTACTTGCGGAGTAAATTATTGCTAACAACTAGGTTCTAAGAGGGCAGGATTCCAGGAGAGTCCATCCAAGAAACATCCATGTCGAGTGTGTTCTTCCTCAAGAACAAGGTGAGCCGTGGACGTAATGAGATGAGGAAGAAACGCACCCCCTACCCCCATCAAGTTCCTGGCAGCAAGCCCAGCAATGACCATCTTATGCCCAATCAGCCACTGCACTACTTGGGGAGGAACAGTCAACGTATGCAGGTCCAAGAGAGTGAGAGACTTCCTCCCTCTACACTGGCTTCCCGAAGCCTGAGACAATCCCCCCCAAGCAGTGGCCATGGCAGCCCCCGCAGGCCCTCCACCTCCTCCAGGCCCAGGTGGCCAGCCACGCAATGCAGGTTTAAGGATGACCAGCCATCACCTCCCAGACAAAGGAAAAACACACAAGATGTCAAGTACAGATCAGAGGAAGGCTGTTTTCATTCCAGGCAGCAAGACAAAACCACATTTTATTTATCAGTCACAAAAACATGTTCTGCATCGAGCAGAGAGGGTAAGAGCTCTGAGAGATGGGTGCACCCCTCACCCCACCAGGGCCAGCCCTTCAAGACAAGTCGGAAAGCCCATGGCAGCTCTGCCAATGACACTGAGTGAGCCTTTGGAAAACAAGTCTATCCTGAACAACAGTTTAATTTACTTCTCTTTAAAAAGCAGTGGGACAAGGGCTTGGACAGGTCTTCACAAATAAACAGTTTACGATGCCAAACCCAAACTATTTAGTTATGACCTTAGTGGGCACACCTCCACTCGTGTGTGGCTTCAGGAAGAAAGGGTGCTGTCTACCCATGCAGATACCCTCTGGCACTCATCTGCCTGTGATTGATTCCTGCCCACGGGCATTTGCTCCCCAGAGCCCTCCCCATCTGGGCTCCTCTCTGGATGCTGCAGGGGGCTGCTTCCTCACACCTGCATCA
This sequence comes from Taxidea taxus jeffersonii, assembly GCA_003697995.1. NCBI lineage: Eukaryota > Metazoa > Chordata > Mammalia > Carnivora > Mustelidae > Taxidea > Taxidea taxus. Next base: position 60,928 of record ML109308.1, on the reverse strand, counting down.
GCACCAGGAACACCAAAGCTCCCCCTGAGCCTCCAAGGAGGGTGCACCTGCCTTTGCTGCCAAGCATCACATCAGCACAGCTCCACCACTGATTTCTGTACCCTTATTCTTCTTTTTATTTTTCAGATTCATTTATTTTAGAAAGAGAGAGACAGAGATAGAGAGACATAGCATGCACACACAAATGCAGGGAAAGAGAATCTCCAACAGATTCCACGCTGAATGCAGAGCACACCACGGGGCTTGATCCCACGACCCTGAGATCATGACCTGAGTTGAAACCAAGAGTCAGATGCTTCAATGACTGAGCCACCAGGCACCCCTCTGAACCTTAATTTTAACACAGACACTGCTCCTTTCTGTTAGCCAGGTCTCAGAACCCATCTGTCACAGAGCCAAAGCTTCAAGAGGGTAGGACCAGGTCTGTAACACCAACGACCCCAGAGCATCACCATAAAACTACAGTTTAATGGGTACTAGGCCCTGCTCTAAGCTCCTAATATGGCCTTCTGCTTTATTGCCTTCACAGCCCTATGGGCTAGGTATTATCCCCACTGCACAGAGGAGGACACTAAGGTCCATGGCTTACGCAAGGGCCCCACTTTTATGTGGCAGCAGTGGGGGACTGAACCCAAGTCTGTGACTCCAAGGCCCCTCAGTCAACTCTGCTACTCATGCAGGCCCAACACAGTCATCAAGAACCTCCCTAAACCCTCATCCCTCCTATAAAAATGCTGTCTTCTACTATTCTTGGCAGGGGGCCCTTCTTAGTCCTTCATATGGGGAGAATTTCTGGTGAGACCACCAGCCTCCTGGAAGGCCTTCATCTTGACTCTGGAGGACAGGACCAGTCAGGAGAAACTGGCTAATTCAGCCTCTGTAATGAGGTCCTACCACCCACGAACGCCCCCTGATCTCCAGAGCATTTCCCATGTGAATTAGCTGGCTTTGTAGAGGGCTCCACAACTGAGTTGCTTTCTCTTTCTAAGGTCATGGCTGAAACAAAAAGGTCTTGGAAAAAAAAGGCACAGGCTGTTCTGGAACTCGGGTGCCTTGGCATCACAATTAACTTGGGCAGCTGCTTCTTCTCACCTGGTCTGCATTGTATGTCAGGCACTGTGTTCAAAGTTCACACCCACCATCTCTGTAACCTTCATGACAACCCCCAGAGCTCCCTGCACCATCATTACCACCTCACAGGCAAGGAGACAAGGCACGAGGGGCATGTGTAATGACACGGCTCTGTGCTGGGACCAACCCAGGGAGGACTCCCATGGGTTTGGTCTTCCCACTGCTGCAGGAGCAGCTGAAGACAACGGGTCAGTTTACGTTATGTAGAATGGAAAAGTCAACCATAAAAGTCATTTGATTTTAAATGGGTTATTCTTCAGGGTAAAAACAGTCCCCAAAAATAATTTCCTCGAAGTTCAATATATTCCTCTGGAAGGTGAATGGCAACTTTCAGGTGCCTGGAATGTAACAGAATGTTGTTTAAATAAGTTTCAGCCCATCAGCAAGCCAGGCAGAAACTGGCGGTAAGCTGTTAGGGGTCTCCAAAGGCTCCATCACAACCCTAAGGAGAAGAAATGTAACTTTCACTGCCCCAAAGTGGTTATGTTAAAAAAAAATAGGCACAGGTTTTTAAATTACAGACTTTCAATGCAGGGGCAGTGGAGCAGGGGGTGTCCCCCCACTACCCCCAAATGTTTCACCTACATATAGTGACTTACCAAAGTGACTCATCACAAGTACCTACAAGGTGACTGACAGGCAACTGACTGATGAGGAAGGTATTCAGACCACTTAACAAAACCAGCACAATGGGGAGGAGTCAAGATGGCGGAGAAGTAGCAGGCTGAGACGACATCAGGCAGCAGATCAGCTAGATAGCCTATCAAGCCATTCCGAACACCTACGAATCCAACAGGAGATCAAAGAGAAGAAGAACAACAATTCTAGAAGCAGAAAATCCACCACTTTCTAAAAGGTAGGACCAGCAGAGAAGTGAATCCAACCCGACGGGAAGATAGACCCCGGGGGGAGGGGCTGGCTCCCAGCAAGCGGCGGAACAACAGAGCACAAAATAAGGACATTTAAAAGTCTGCTCCATGGAGGGACATCGCTCCAGAGGCTAAACTGGGGTGAAGACCTCATGGGGACAGCGTGGACTCAGGTCCCGCGGGGTCACAGAAGGATCGGGGGTGTCTGAGTGTCGCAGAGCTCACAGGTATTAGAGCGGAGAAGCCGGCTGTGGAGACAGAGCCAAGGAGTGAGCTCTCAACTCAGGGTTTCCTAGAGCCGTGGTCTGTGACACGGGCTGGTGCTCTGTGCAAAGGGGTCCCCACAAGATCAGGGAGACTCCGACCTGGGAGAGCTCAGGGATCTATGGGGTTCGGAGACTCCAGGTGGGACTCTGCCAGAGACACAGACACTTGGTCACAGGCTGAGTGAGCTCAGAGCGCAGCCAGAAGCCAGTGAGACGGGACTGATTATGCATGATTTTCTCCAAGCGCGGCCGAAGGCTGGGGAGATGGGAGTGATTAAGCGCTTTTCTCTGAAGGCGCACTGAAGACTGGGGCCCCTAGCTCTCGGCTCCTCCGAGCTGAAGATTGAGAGGCCGCCATTTTCATTCCTGTCCTCCGGAACTCTACGGAAAACATTCAGGGAACAAAAGCTCCCGAAAGCGAACCTGAGAGGATTACTTAGCCCAGCCCCTGGTAAGGGCGGTGCAATTCCGCCTGGGGCGGAGACCCTTGAAAATCACTACAACAGGCCCCTCCCCCAGAAGATCAACAAGAAATCCAGCCAAGACCAAGTTCACTTAACAAGGAGAACAGCAGATTCTTATCTGGACAAAATGACAAGGCGGAAAAACACACCACAAAAAAAAGAACAGGAGGCAGTACCGAAAGCTAGGGACCTAATCAATAAAGACATTGGTAATGTGTCAGATCTGGAATTCAGGACAACGATTCTCAAGGTTCTAGCTAGGCTCGCAAAAGGCATGGAAGATATTAGAGAAACCCTGTCAGGAGAAATAAAGCCCTTTCTGGAGAAATTAAAGAACTAAAATCTAATCAAGTTGAAATAAAAAAGCTATTAATGAGGTGCAATAAAAAATGGAGGCTCTTACTGCTAGGATAAATGAGGCAGAAGAAAGAATTAGTGATATAGAAGACCAAATGACAGAGAATAAAGAACCTGAGCAAAAGAGAGACAAACAACTACTGGATCACGAGGGGAGAATTCGAGAGATAAGTGATACCATAAGACAAAACAACATTAGAATAATTGGGATTCCAGAAGAAGAAGAAAGAGAGAGGAGCAGAAGGTATATTGGAGAGAATTATTGTAGAGAATTTCCCTAATATAGCAAAGGGAACAAGCATCAAAATCCAGGAGGTGCAGAGAACTCCCCTCAAAATCAATAGGAATAAGTCCACACCCCATTATCTAATAGTAAAATTTACAAGTTTTAGTGACAAAGAGAAAATCCTGAAAGCAGCCCGGGACAAGAAGTCTGTAACATACAATGGTAAAAATATTAGATTGGCAGCAGACTTATCCACAGACACCTGGCAGGCCAGAAAGAACTGGCATGATATATTCAGAGCACAAATTGAGAAAAACATGCAGCCAAGAATACTTTATCCAGCTAGGTTATCATTGAAAATAGAAGTAGAGATAAAAAGCTTCCAGGACAAACAAAAACTGAAAGAATTTGTAAACACCAAACCATCTCCACAGGAAATATTAAAAGGGGCCCTCTAAGCAAAGAGAGACCCTAAAAGCATTATCAGAAAGGAACAGAGACAATATATAGTAATAATCACCTTACAGACAATACAATGGCACTAAATTCATATCTCTCAATAGTTATCCTGAACGTAAATGGACTAAATGCCCCAATCAAAAGACACAGGGTTTCAGAATGGATAAAAAAACAAAACCTATCAATATGCGGCCTACAAGAAACTCATTCTAGACCCAAAGACACCTCCAGATTCAAAGTGAGGGTGTGGAAAACAATTTACCATGTTAATGGACATCAGAAGAAAGCTGGGTGGCAATCCTTATATCAGATCAATTAGATTTTAAGCCAAAAACTATAATAAGAGACGAGGAAGGACACTCTATCATACTCAAATGGTCTGTCCAAAAAGAAGATCTAACAATTTTAAATATCTATGCCCCTAATATGGGAGCAGTTTAATAACAAAATCAAAGAAACACATTGACAAGAATACAATAATAGTAGGAGACTTTAACACACCCCTCACTGAAATGGACAGATCATCCAAGCAAAAGATCAATAAGGAAATAAAGGTCTTAAATGACACACTGGAGCAGATGGACATCACAGATATATTCAGAACATTCCATCCCAAAGCAACAGAATACACATTCCTCTCTAGTGCCCATGGAACATTCTCCAGAATAGATCACATCCTGGGTCATAAATCAGGTCTCAACCAGTATCAAAAGATTGGGATCATTCCCTGCATATTTTCAGACCACAATGCTCTGAAGCTAGAACTCAATCACAAGAGGAAATTTGGAAAGAGCATAAATACATAGAGACTCAAAGGCATCCTTCTAAAGAATGAATGGGTCAACTAGCAAATTAAAGAAGAATTGAAAAAAACCATGGAAACAAATGATAATGAAAACACAACGGTCCAAAAT
>ML109308.1:747-51242 GCA_003697995.1 Taxidea taxus jeffersonii | reverse complement strand
GTGGGGTTACATTATATGTTTAAATAAAGCTTAAATTTAAAAAAAAGCTTAAAGAAAGAAAAATAAATTTATCCTAGTTATATAAAATAAATTAGGGTTATTTCTAACTTTTTTCATGATAAGGTATAGTTTAAATATCAATCAATGATCTTGTTTTAATTAACCAGAACTTGAGGGATATTTACTCACCTTTTCATTCTGTTTTATAGTAAATATTCTGTTTAACTTTTTTTTGCTGTGGGTCATTTGGAAATTTTAATTTTCTTAATAAATCATTCATTCCTTAAACAAAGAAACAAACAAACAAAAAACCAGAACAACAACTTAGAATCTTCATTATTAAGAAGAGAAAACCATTTATTAAACATTCGCCAGGCACCAAACCTGCTAGGTGCTGTCACAGGCTCTACTCAGCACAAGGCTGCCAAGCTCAGTGCAGAAACTGAGGCTGAGTAAGTCACCTAAGATCACGCAGTACCAGAAACTGGATTCGAACCAGGTCTGACATCAAAGCCCACACCAGCTTGCTGCAGTGCTTCAGACCCTAAGCTTTGTGATGATCGATAAACTAAATGCTTATCAATGTTTACACGTCTCTGTATGTTAGAATTAAGGGAAAAGGTTTTTAAAAATTAAATACACAAGGGGGAATAATAATGCAGGTTCTGGAGGCAGGCTGCCCAGGGTTCAAATCCTGGCTCCTCCACTTACAAGCTGTGTGACCTTGGACTCAATTCAGGCCCTAGAAATTTCAGAACCGTCCTAACACAAACATTACCAGATGACACCCACTCATTTTACTCAAAGCTTCTCCTCCGTGTTATGTATAAATGTCTATTTTCATGGCAAATCTTCTCCAAGATCCCAGAGCTCCACAAGCACCCACAGTAGGCGGGACAGGCATTCCCAGTGTTGAGACTGGGGACATGATGGTCAGAAGCTCTGACCCACAGGGGAGAGATTCCAAATCAAGCTGCTCTGATAAGCAGGTCCTCCCTGATAGAGAGGACTTCAACAGAGCACAGTTGAGAGGAAGTGCAGGCATGAAACACAGAACTTGGCCCACTGGACAGAGGGCAGTAGGACAGTGGGCTGGAGGGGTGACAGAGGGATGGAGAGGAACGGCAGGATCAACAGAGGCCAGACAAGGCAGCACTGATGCTGAATATGAGAGGCTGGGCTGGGGGCATACTGTGAAAACAATTTCACAAGGAGGAAGCAAGCCCAGCTCAGCACAAAGCAAAGTGCTGAACAGGAACCTGCTGGGACCAGGTTGGACACTAAGGTGAGCTGAAAATGGCCACATGACCCAGCACAATCTGAATCTCACCCATGCCTCTCACCGTCTGGGTGACCCCGGACCAGTCATACTGCCTCCTTTAACGTTTCCAAAGGGTATATTCACTCAATAACCCTGAGCCATGTTCTCAACCGGGCTGAGGATCAGGTGGAGCCCACAATCTACAGGGATCAAATATATACAACTAGGACAGCCTGTGGGTGGGTGGGGGGGCAACCCAGGCTGGACAGGGGAGGGGGTTAAGAAGGAGTCAGGAAGAAGTCATTCCCACACTTGAGGCATGGGATGGTACTGGCCAGATGCACTCGGCAAGAGGCAGTGTTCTAAGACTGCTGTAAGACTATCTGGGTCCAGGCAAAGCACCTAACAGTGTGCAGATGTAACCCATCTGTAAAAAGGGTGGCTGGGGGTACTTAGCTGGTTGAGCACCTGACTCTTAGTTTCTGTTCAGGTCATGATCTCAGGGTCCTGGAATTAAGCCCCACCTGACTCCACACTCAGTGGTGAGTCTGCTTGAGATTCTCTCTCTCCCTCTGCCCAGCATTTGCCCCTGTATGTTGTGTTCTGTTGCACATTCTCCATTTCTCTCTCTCTCCCCCTCTCTCTCTCTCTCTCAAATAAATAAATAAAATCTTAAAACAATAAAGGAAGTCAAGACAACAAGGAGGTACAAACATCCTGCTGATAGGGTCCCAAAGATGCCACCCTTCTCAACTATCCTCAGGAAATAAAGTAAGTGGATGTCTAGGAGCCTCCTGCACACAGAACTTTCCAAAGCAAAGCTTTCAGTTGGGTACTGCAGAAAAGGGTGCTGTGCAATTTCAAGACCTAAAAGCTGAAGGATGGGTCGGGGGTGTTGCCCTTGTGAATGCCTACTGCAGGAGCCAAGAGCCTGGCATCTATGCAGCCAGTCCTGCCACTTCCTAAGGCTTCCACATCACACCTCCACATCACAATTCCACATCAGGACCTCACCCTGGAAGCTTCCTCCTGGCATCTCTGTACCCAGGGAGGCCGCCTGTGAGCTACCCCCCCACCAACACACACACACACACACACACCAGCACCAGCCCCTCCATCCACAGGGCGGGAAGGATCCCCACACCTGCTCTCTCTGGTCTCTCCAGCACGGAGAGGGTATGTGGCCCAGGAAAGGGGGTTCCCTGAGGCTAGCAAAGTCTCTGGCCCTGGGGCAGGTGTTCTTAGAATGTAGGGGTTCTGCGGTCTAGGGACAGCGGTTCCAAGAAGAAACGGGGTCTGCAGCTCCAAGATGGAGAGGAGTCCAGGCAGTCAGGGATCCCAAATGTCGGTGGCCCCAAGGGGAGCGGTCCTGGGTTTTGATGATTCCGGAGGTGGAAGGGGCCAGGGGTGGGGGGGGGGGCCCAGGTGGACAAGGACCTGTAAGGGGAGGGGGCACAAGATGGAGGTGATCCCAGAATGGAGAGGGTCCTGGTGGTCGGAGTCCCACAGTAGAGGACTCTGGGAGTGGGTAGAGTCTATGGCCCCGAAACAAACCGGGTGCTGGGGGTCGAGGGTCAGAGACCCCAGAGTTGAAGGGGAACTGGCGGGTCAGCTGTGGGCTCCTCTTGGGCCGGGGTACCCCGCACATCTGAGGGACAAAACTTTTCCTCAGGTTCTGGAAAAGAAGCCTGTCAGGGCACACGTCTCTTTTAGGGGCAGCCGAGGCCAGCGCCGCCGGACCCCCAATGTCTCCTGTGCCCCCAGCGCTTCCTAGGTGCAAGGGTGGGGGTTGGGAAGCGGCCGCAGACAGCCCGGCCCCACTTCCTCCCTCCAGGCTCGACCCCCACCAGAGCCCCTCAGTACTCCAGTACTGCAGCTTCCTGAGGCAGTGGAGGCAGCGCGCTCCACGCCATCCCCCGTGCCCTCGGCTGGAAGCCCAGGCTCCCTGGAAGACGCAACTTGAACTGCAAGGAATCTGGACACGGGGCAGGCAGTGCGCTGGACAAGCAGGTGCGCCCTCGCCCCGCCCCGCCCCCTCGCCCCACGCGCCCTGAGACTCCTGCCTGGCGCACCTCGGCTGGGCATTCATGTCCCGCCCCCTGCCCTGCCAGCTGCGGGCGCTTTTCTGTCAGGCTGCTGCCCTCGCCGCTCAAGCGCAGCTCCTGGAGCTCCATGCTTATCCCACTGACACTCCTGAGCCGCTGGCCCGCAGGCCGCGAGTCCCAGCTAGGCATGGCCGGCCCTTTTCTCTCCCGGGGTCCCAGTGGAGCCGCGAGGAGAGGCCTAGAGGATCTTTGGGCCCGCGCAGCCCCCGTGGTCACCCGCCAGGGGCCTCTGTACCTGCCGGGCTCCACCCATGGCCGTCTAGAGGGGGAAGGGCAGGAGCGGGAAGGGACCAAGGGTGAGGAGCCTAGCAGCGGAGCGCATCGATGGCCACCGCTGCCCCGGGCCGGTGTGCCGGGTGGATGGGCCCCAGGGACATTGAGTGGGGTCAGCCAGGCCTGGCCTTACTCGATCTGTAAAACGGGCTTTGCTGGAAGTTCTCCTTTGTCGAGCTGTTCCACGGTGCCAGCGCTGTAGTTCCCGCACTTGACTGCACTCCAGTGCTGTGGGAGGGTTCCGAAAATGCCGATGCCCATGCCGCGCCCCAGCCCTGTTCAATCACAGCCTCTGCTGCTGGGATACAGTTTGGGCCCGGTCTGCTGTAACAGGCTTCTTGCAGAGTTGGGAATGAGGTCGCTGGCTCTGGTCCCAGGACCTGACTGGAGCAGAGCCAGGTCAAAAGGCAGGTGCCCCGCCCACAACCGCCTTCCCAGACCAGGCAAAGCCCTCTTTGGGGAAATCTAGGCTCCCAAGGCCAAAGCCAGTTTATCTTGCGTACTGCTGTGTTTGTTCCCTGGTCCTGGCACAGACTTGGCACTTCCATAGTCGTGGAATTGTTCTATTCTGGGGACATCCAGGGCAGAGGAAAGACTTCAGTGGCGGGGACCCTGGAGGCCTGGGGTCCACACAAGGCTTGGAGCCCTCCAGGCTGTCCCTGGCAGAATGACCAAAGAAAACGTCAGAGAGACGGATCCCCTGCGAATTGGCAGAGCAGTCAGGGACAGGATTGTCTCCTTCACAGAGTATCTGGAAGCCTGCAGTGGAAGATGAATTTGAGCCATGGTCATTAGTGTTAGGCCAAGGAACCCCTGGTTTGTTTCTCCTGCCTTCATCCTAGGTCTAAAACCTCTCATGGGGTGCCTCGGTGGCTCTGTGGGTTCAGCGCCTGCCAAAGTGAGGGGAGATGTGGGCCTTCTCTGAGAGCCCACGGAGGGGCTTCATGCCTGTCCTCTGAGCCTCCCAGGCCTTACTAAGCAGTAGCAGGTGCCTGATACCTGTGGAAATCACGCCTGTGCCAGCCCCATGCTGGACCCTGGACACACCAGAGTGACTGACAGCCCACAATCCCTGCCCTTGCAGATCCCCAGTCTTGAGGGGCAGGTAGACATGTCACCTCACCAATCCAGCCCCATATCCTTGCAAGGAATATGACTCACTGACCAGATGCAGACCTCAGGAGGGTCATTAGCACAGTGTCAGAATCCTTACAGATCCTCCAGCCCATCCCTGGAGTGGAAACTGATGCCCAAAGGGCAGAAGGGAAAGGACATGGGCACAGGATGAGGCCAGAGGCCTCTTTGCCCTGCAAAACCCCTTTGCATCTCTTCTCAGGAGATATGGGGATCTAGTCTCCCAAACACACATTTTGTCCCTGGCTACCCAGCCCCCGCATGGGAGCTCCATAAATACCTGTTGAATGGATGAATGAATGTTATTCATAGCTGCTCCTCTACTGGAGCCATTCCAGGTGCCCTGTGCCATCCTGGCCGTTTCACCCATTACCACAGCTGAGCCCCACTATCTGCTGAGCTCGCACAGTGACTTGAATTTTGCAAGTAAGGAGACAGGCGCTGGGTGGTGAGGCTGTCTGGTCCAGGGCTCACAGCATGGTTTCCGCTATCCAGAAGCCCTCGCCCACTCACCATCCTCCCTCCCATCTTCCTTGTCCCCAGCCTCTGTTCCAGCCACAAGGGCCATACCATCCCCATGGGGCAGAGGCAGATCGCACAGCCTTCATTTATTTCCAAAGAGCTTCCCCTCAGCCCAAGCATTTTCTGAAATCCACCAGAAACCTCATTCTTTCTGCCTTTAGTCCTTGAAGGGTCACCTCCTTCACCGCAGGCACGGAAGTGCTTTCTTTTTGGAAACAATGCCTGGAATTTGTGGTTCTCTTCTTTCTTCTGGAAATATCGTAAAATTTCGTAAAAATAACAAAAAAATAGAAACAGAGACGGGTAGCCTGGGAAAGCTGAAGGTCAGGCTTCCCACAATTTCAGCCCAGAGAAGACAGCCAGAGACACAGAGATGGAAGAGTGTCAGAACCAGCAGAGAAGCCACCACAAGCCTCTGCACTTGGCTACAAGAAGTGGCCCTCAGACCCTCACACCAGAGCCATCAATTGACATTTTCCTCCCAGGTTTAGCAGGTGAACTTACTGGTTTCCTACCTGCACTAGGTTAAACTCCATGAATGCAGGGAGGCAGATGTTCTAGTAGCAAAATTTTATCCACAGGAGAAGGCATGGCTCCAGCAGAGAAGGAAGGGAAAGAAAAAAGTGTGACACACAGGATCTTTTTGGACTGTTTGTGTACTTGAAAGAAGCTATCCTTAGACAGTTACCCCCACATCCAGGCAAAGACTAGTGTAAAAAGATGTTCACCGGTGTTCTTTGCAATAGTGAAATGGACATCATGTAGATATCTGATCACAGGGGAGATTAAACGGAGAGACTCATACACAGCCATTAAAAATGTTTATTGGAGCACAGAAGAAATGCTTAAGTCATAAGAATAATACTAAATTTTAAATAGAGTATAAGCAAAGAAAACAGAATATGCATGATTCACAGACATGAACAGGAAGAAACCCTGAAATGTGAGTCCTGGAAGACACTTGATGGTCTTCTGTCCCTATCTGTTTTGAAACTTAGCGTTCCCCATGAATGCTCTTTTTTTTTTTCACTGTATTTAAAAGCATTTATTTAAAATATGTCAACCTCCTTCCAAAAGACGGAAGACACATGAGCCCATTTCTTATTTTAAATGAGGTATATGGTAACAACGACAAAATTCCTAAATGCAAACAGACCATCAGTTGCCTAGATATAAAAATGAACTTTGGCAAAGACGTAAGTGTCATAGAGAACAACACAGCCAATGTACCATCTCCCCGTATCATGGCCTTTGTCCCCCATTCACCCTTTCCCTTTCCAAAGGGTGAGTTACAACCCTGTCCCAGATGACTCAAAATTTTAACTATGTATATGCCCTGTTTTTAAAGATGGGCTAGGATACTCACTGATGGGTAACCAGCAGACTTCGAGAAGCATGGCAAACTATCCGATGAAGGCTCCGTACCCCGGGTCCCTCTGTACCAAAGCCTTTAAGCAAAGCAGGCCCCATTCCGTGCTCGCGCTCTGACAGGATATGGATTTGTGTACAACCAGGCAGCACAACAGAGCTCTGGGACTGCGATCTGTGCAGCCCATCCTCTGTCACAGCATCTCTAGCTGCCCTAGTGGCCCTGGGATGCTCTATCATTTCCCTGGTTCACTGGGAACCCTTGAGCCCAGGGGGATCTGGCCCAAATCAAAGGTCACTCATTCCCAGAGCATCCCAAGTAATTGGGTGGGGGAAAAATGTTTTATAATGAAACCAACAGACTCTTGGAATTAGGGAATGCATGGCCTTGCCTGTGGAGGGGTAGATCCAGGGGGACCTCCTGTGGCCTCCAGCTTCCTGAATCTGCAGAGGGGCCAGAGGCCTGGAAGGCTCTAGGTATGAAGGAAACAGAGGGCCTGGGGGCGGGATATATGTTCCTGCACACCCCAGTGGAATTGTCCAAATAGTCTTGTTTTTTTTTTTTTAAAGATTTTATTTATTATTTATTTGTCACAGAGTGAGGGAGAGAGAGCGAACGAGCACAGGCAGACAGAGTGGCAGGCAGAGCAGAGAGAGAAGCAGGCTCCCTGCCGAGCAAGGAGCCCGATGTGGGACTCGATCCCAGGACGCTGGGATCATGACCTGAGCCGAAGGCAGCTGCTTAACCAACTGAGCCACCCAGGCGTCCCAAATAGTCTTGTTTTTTAAAGGCATCATCCCATTGCCTGCTGCTGTCCCCCTCAGAAAGCAAAGCCTGGCTTAGAAGATGGGAGATGCACAAGGAGGGTGCAGAGGGGAGCGAAGGAGCTAGCTCCTTCCCACACATGACGATCCTCTGTGGGGCACCCCTCTTGGCCACACGTGAGGCTCTGTCACTGGGCCTGAGGTCTCTGCAGGTTCACAGAACTACCTGGGGTTGTCCTCACAAATGAGTCTTGGCCTCTGCCCTGCCCTCTACCTGGAATTCCAAGACTCCCTTCTTGCTCAAATTCCTGGTCCCTCCAGCCACTGGCTCCCAACATTACTCCAGGGGCTACTAGACCCACACCATCCCCACGCCATTTATGCTCTCTCTTATGATCCCTGAGCCACCCTCCCGGATACCCTTTTGCCTTGTAGGGTCTCCATACAGTCCTCAGGTCGCTAGCAGGCAGTCTGGGGCCCCACAGCAGCTAAGCACACAGGCAGAATTTCAACCTAGGCCTTCCAGCTCCAGAATCCTGTTCTGGGCCACTGTACTGCATGGTGGATTCACCTCCTGTCCCTAGTGATGGGGGTGGAGGGAAGGGAAGACCCCCCACACATGACTCACCACCCCCCAGCCTTAGTTTGTTCACCTGTAAAATGGAGATGCACATGGATCAAGCACCACATCCTTGGGCTCTTGGAAGGACTTGGGGTGATGTGGCCCCTGGAGAGAGGCGGGCTGGAGTCAGATCCGGGAGAAGGAGGTGAGGGTATGCATGTAGGAGGGGGCACATGCAGCATCATTTGGAGGGCATATGGACTTGGGCCCGTATTCTGGGGGATGCAGAGGCCACCCATCCTGCCTCAGCTCCCTGTCAGGGCTCCAAGTGAATGTCTGAGCTGAAAACACAAACACAAGCGACCCCCTCCAGCTCCTCCCGGGACTTCCACTCGGAGACCATGTAGGGCGAGAAAAGAGGCCCAGACCACCTGAGTGATGATAGGGGTGGTGTATTGAACACACCTGGTGGGAGGCCCCGGATCTGAGGGGGTGGGAAGGCCCCTCTGTCTCCCCACATCCGCCTGGCCCTGGGGAGTGAAGCTCAGCAAGACTTAGCATGACCTGTGCAGGCCGCAGACACAGATTTTATACCCACCCCAAGCATTGGGCCCTTTCAGCCAAGAAAGCTGTGCCCAGCCCCCGCCAGAGTGTGGATGTGTTGTGGAGTCTAGCTGTTCGGGGTCTGTGTCTAGAAAGGGGTCTGCTCCCAGGGGAGGGAGGGCAAGGGGCCAGGCTGTGCTCAGTCCCGTCTGACCCCAGTTGGGCCCTTCAGAATGAGGCTCCACTGCAGAGCGAAAACCTGGCTTTCATCTTTCAAAAGTTTTAATGATAGAAAACGTCAAATGTATCCAACGCAGAATGTGGGGGAGAGGCGTGGGCCGGCATCCTGCTGCTCCCACTCCCACCCCTGGGTCAAGTGTGGCTCACATCCTGCTGGTCCCCCGCCCATCTCTGGGACTGTTTCCCCTGTCATCCTTCTGTGTTTCAATCCCTAGTCAGTGGTGGAGGCTAGTGAAGGGATAGGGAGCACCTCAGGGACCATGCTGGGCCCTGTCTCTGTCACCCTGCTGACAGGGCCTGCGTGGCTGAGGCAGCCCGGTCAGTCATTTCTGAAGCCTAAGTAGTATGCTATGGGTAGGCCTGACACAATTAACAAGAATTCCTCAGTATTTCCCACTTACCTTTTTTTTTTTGAAGATTTTATTAATTTATTTGACAGAGAGAGACACAGTGAGAGAGGGAACACAAGCAGGGGGAGTGGAAGAAGGAGAAGCAGACTTCCCACCTAGCAGGGAGTCCAACACAGGCCTCGATCCCAGAACCCTGGGATCATGACCTGAGCTGACGACAGTTGCTAAATGACTGAGCCACCCAGGTGCCCCCAATCATCTTTTAAAATGTCTTTTTGGGGTGCCCGGGTGGCTCAGTCAGTGAAGTCTCTGCCTTTGGATCAGGTCATGATCTCAGGATCCTGGGTTCGAGTCAGTCCCCTATGGAGTGCAATGCTCAGCGGGGAGCCTGCTTCTCCCTTTCTCTCTCTGCCTCTGCTCCTCCCCACTGCTTGTTCTTTCTCTCTTTAAAAAAGAAAATCTTTTAAAAATGAAAATTTATACACCAACAACAAGACAGAAGAAAGAGAAATTAAGGAGTCAATCCCATTTACAATTACACCCAAAACCATAAGATACCTAGGAATAAACCTAACCAAAGAGGCAAAGAATCTATACTCAGAAAACTATAAAGTACTAATGAAAGAAATTGAGGAAGACACAAAGAAATGGAAAAATGTTCCATGCTCATGGATTGGAAGAATAAATACTGTGAAAATATCTATGCTACCTAAAGCTATCTACACATTTAATGCAATGCCTATCAAAATCCCATCCAATTTTTTCAAAGAAAGGGAACAAATAATCCTAAAATTTATATGGAACCAGAAAAGGCCTCAAATAGCCAAAAGAATATTGAAAAAGAAAGCCAAAGTTGGTGGCATCACAATCCCAGACTTCAAGCTCTATTACAAAGCTGTCATCATCCAGACAGTATGGTACTGGCACAAAAACAGACACATAGATCAATGGAACAGAATAGAGAGCCCAGAAATAGACCCTCAACTCTATGGTCAACTAATGTTCGACAAAGCAGGAAAGAATATCCAATGGAAAAAAGACAGCCTCTTCAACAAATGGTGTTGGGAAAATTGGACAGCCACATGCAGAAAAATGAAATTGGACCATTTCCTTACACCACACAGGAAAATAGACTCAAAATGGATGAAGGACCTCAATGTGAGAAAGGAATCCATCAAAATCCTTGAGGAGAACACAGGCAGCAACCTCTTTGACCTCAGCCGCAGCAACTGCTTCCTAGGAACAACATCAAAGGCAAGCGAAGCAAGGGAAAAAATGAACTATTGGGACTTCATCAAGATCAAAAGCTTTTGCACAGCAAAGGAAACAGTCAACAAAACCAAAAGACAACTGACAGAGTGGGAGAAGATATTTGCAAACGACATATCAGATAAAGGGCTAGTATCCAAAATCTACAAAGAGCTCAGCAAACTCAACACCCAAAGAACAAACAATCCAATCAAGAAATGGGCAGAGGACATGAACAGACATTTCTGCACAGAAGACATCCAGATGGCCAACAGACACATGAAAAAGTGCTCCACATCACTGGGCATCAGGGAAATACAAATCAAAACCACAATGAGATACCACCTCACACCAGTCAGAATGGCTAAAATGAACAAGTCAGGAAATGACAGATGCTAGTGAGGATGTGGAGAAAAGGGAACCCTCCTACACTGCTGGTGGGAATGCAAGCTGGTGCAACCACTCTGGAAAACAGCATGGAGGTTCCTCAAAAAATTGAAAATAGAGCTACCTTATGACCCAGCAATTGCACTACTGGGTATTTACCCTAAAGATACAAACATAATGATCCGAAGGGACACGTGTACCCGAATGTTTATAGCAGCAATGTCCACAATAGCCACGTTATGGAAAGAACCTAGATGTCCATTAACAGATGAATGGATAAAGAAGATGTCCTATATATATATATACAATGGAATACTATGCAGCCATCAAAAGAAATGAAATCTTACCATTTGCAACGACATGGATGGAACTAGAGCATATTATGCTTAGCAAAATAAGTCAATTGGAGAAAGACAACTATCACATGATCTCCCTGATATGAGGAAGTGGAGATGCAATGGGGGTGGGGGGTAAGGTGGTAGGAAAAAAAAATGAAACAAGATGGGATCGGGAGGGAGACAAACCAAGAGACTCTTAATGTCATAAAACAAACTGAGGGGGGTTGGGTGGAGAGGGGTTGGGAGAGGGTGGTGGGGTTACATTATATGTTTAAATAAAAAAGCGTAAAGAAAAAAAAAAAGATACAAACGTAGTGACCCAAAGGGGCACGTGTACCCGAATGTTTATAACAGCAATGTCCACAATAGCCAAGTTATGGAAAGAACCTAGATATCCATCAACAGATGAATGGATAAAGAGGTGGTATATATATATACAATGGAATACAGCCATCAAAAGAAATGAAATCTTGCCATTTGCGAGAGGGTTAGCGAAATAAGTCAATCGGAGAAAGACAACTATCATATGATCTCCCTGATATGAGGAAGTGGAGATGCAATGGGGGTTGGTGTTAAGGGGGTAGGAAAAGAAAAAATGAAACAAGATGGGATCAGGAGGGAGACAAACCAAAAGAGATTCTTAATGTCATAAAACAAACTGAGGGGGGCGAGGGGGAGGGGGGTTGGGAGAGGGTGGTGGGATTACATTATATGTTTAAATAAAAATAAAAATTAAAAAAAAGATTTAAAAAAATGAAAATTTATTTTTATCATGTTCAAAATCAAGTTCCAAAGGCCACAAACTGCACTCGGTAGATAGACCTCTTACACCTCTCCTAATAGAAATAGTTCCCCCTTCCTTTGTTTTTCCCGTGCTATATACTTGTGTGTGACACCAGGTCACTTATCTTGTAGAATTTTCCACATTGTGGATTTGACTGGTTGTAGCCTGGAGCCCTCCTCTCCACCCCTCATTTCCTCTAAGCTCAAGCAGAGTTTCTCAGCCAAGGCCAATTTGCCCCCAGGGGACATGTGGCCAAATCCTCTGAACTAGGTCCCTTAGGAAGCCCTGATTGGGGGATGGAGGCAGGGACCCATCTCGGGGTCACTCCCAGAGTCCAAATGTGTACTTCTTCCAGGTTCCATCAGGAGGGGATGTGTCACCTCACCTTGAGCGAGGTCACCTTGCTGGCTTAGTATCATCACTAAGAATGATACGGGTGAGACCCGTTATTTTTAGCATAATGCAGTTATGACCTTAATGTTTCTTCACACACCATTTACAAAGGGCTTTTCTATCCAGGATGGAATAGCCAAACTCACTGCTATGCTGGAGGCAGGCTGGACAATCTCTGAATGATTTTCTCCAGACAAGGAGACAGGTCAGACCAGGGAAGTGGCTTGCATAAGACCCCCAGCCAGCAACAGCACCTGGCTAAACCCAGGCACGGTCACCTGCCCAGAGCCCCATTCACAGGAGAATATGGAGCTCATCCAATGGTAGGAAAGGGAGGAAATGCCACAGTGAGCCTCTCTTAATAGCTATAAAATTTCTAGAAGAGTATTGTGCATCAGCTGATTCTGCAATCCCTGTGCAACTTCAGAGACCACTACTGTTGTTCGACACAGACGGTGCCCCTGTTCACACCAATCCATGCTCCCTGCTACCTCCAGGATGAGCCTTTCCCAAGAGACATTCAAGGTCCCTCACACACTGACCCCCTCTCACCTCCCTACTTCCATCTCTTCCCAAACGACGGTGCCCACCCCAGCTGTACCCACCTGGATGCGGTTCAGACTCTGACAAACTAACCGGAGATTCTGGGATGGTCTGACCAGGTGGCTTAGGTGGCCACTACAGAGGGAATCAGCACCTACCCCCACCCCAATCATGCAGGCACATTGTTCCTGCTCAGCCTGGTGGTCGACCTCCCTTTGCCAGTTGTACAGAGGAGGAAACTGAGGCTCGAGAGGGTGAATGGCTTGTGGAAGGCCACATGGCAGAAGCCAGGACTACTGAAGAGCCAAGCAGTCTGTCCTCCACCATGGGCTCCTCTTGCTGCCCCGACAGCCTCCCCCCATAGCCCTGGGAGGTGGAGGCTCCCCACTGCACACTCCATCCTGCCTTCCAGGGCCCAGGAGGTTGTGCCCAGGCAGTGGCTTGAGCCAGCTTTCTGGGATCTATATCAAGGCCAGAAAGCCAGACACTGACCTGGAGGAAACAACACTGTCACCAGCAACCATCTGCGGTGATGGGTGAAGACAGAGGACTGGAAGTCTCTCCAGGATGAAATGCTTATTCATTCTGTAGGAAGGGCCATGCCCTCTTGAGTGTGTGGAATGGATGGTTGATGGTCATGCCTCCCTCCTCCCTGTGACCTGCCAGAGATGCTGCATGACCTTGGCAAGGCCACCAGCTAGTCAGGGCAGAGTGGGTCCTCACCTGCTTCACCCTGGCCCTCCCTAGCCTGCAGTCTTCCCATGGCCCCCAGTTTATGTGGGGCTGAGGGGCCACCAGGCAGGGAAATTCTGGGGTTTAGACAAGGAAGAACCTTTGGATGGATATGACACACCTTCCTTCAGACCCCTGGGTAATGGTCATGGCACAAACAGGCTGGAGAGATGGAAGAGGACATCGTGAGAGGTTTCTGACCAGAGAACCAGGGTTGTGGGAGCTTTACTGATACAGAAAAATAAAACTTATTACCAGCATCAGGGGTCGGGCCTAGCACATGTAGGATCTGGATACTATCTGTCGAATGAATGAATGTTTCCAAACCCTACTTATGGCCAAGGCCCAGAGACCTCTTTTCTTCCTAATTCTCAGCTTCATGTTGACATGAAGACACCCCAGCCACCAAAATGATGCAGTCACATTTCCACTGTGAGGACTCAATAAGGTCAAGGCATAGCAGATGCATAGACAATGAGGCTCCAATGTTCGCTAGCCTAGTCCAGATAACAGTGTCACTCAAGGATGGCATTAGGCCTCAGGGAAGCACGTGTGAGTGGGGACCCAGGTTGAGCATGAGGAATTCACTCAGAGGTCTGGGTCTCTAACTCCCCCCCTGCTCAGGAAGGGGAAGTGCAGGTGGGGATGGGAGAGGTAGGGAGAGAGGAGCCAGGGACCACCCACTCCATGGGAAGAGGCTCACCCTGCATCCTGGCTGGGGTCTTATGTGGTGGGGAAGCTGCCAGGCAAATGCAGGCTCACAAGGGTGGGGCATCAAGCCATGTGTAAGGATGAGGAAGGGACCAGCAGCAGGAACACAGAGCAGCATGGAACTAAGGGCCAAGTCTGCCCCATTCAATTCTGTCACCTGGGATTCCCTAATGTCTCTGAGCAGTTTCCAGATTTGTGATCACTGGGCTAGAGGGAGGCCTAATACCTTAGGCATGGCAGGAAGCCTAGCAGGGGAGCCACTGGCTGGGCTGTCTCTTATCACTGACTTGCAGTTTGCAGTCTGTGGGAGGACGCTGTGGGCATGTTTGACCTTTGTGACCAGCAGGAATTGGGGCCTAGGCCTATGAAAAGAGCTAGAGTCAAGTCCAGAAGGGGGCCAGGACTTGCTGAAGGCCCTCAGTGACCCAGAGGAACCCTGGGGTCATTCAAGCCTGGGGTTTAGGGCACTCAGGCTGGGGCTCCTTCAAGGCTGCGTCCTCTTCAGCAAAGGGAGATGGCGCCATGAAGCTACCCCAGGCTGGGCCGGTGGCCCAGCAGGCCAGGCCCATAGTGGGCCAAAATTCCTGTGGGGGCTCTTCCTTCTACCTGCAGGTCTGAAGGAGGGAGTAGAAGCCACAGTGATGGGAAGGTGGGCCCCAGACCCAGGAGTGAGGAGCCAGCAGCAGACTTGGAATGGGGCCTGGGAACTTGGGCACAAGCTGGGGCAGTGGACAAGGCCAGATGGCAGAAGTACCTTAGACGGTGGGTTCACAGCAAATGTGCTCTAGCTGAGGCAGTGGAAGGGTGAGAGAAGGAGCCCCTCGGGGGCTGGACCTGGCCTCCAGGAATGGCACAGGATGCAGGAGCATGTGGGGATAATGAGAAGCATGGGCAGGGGGAGATAAGCCAGAGAAGAAGACCAGGCACGCTCTGGAGTTTGCCCTTGGGTCACTGAGAGGAAGCTTTACTTGCCTGTCAGCAGCCTCCTGGCCTGAAGGGTCACAGGGCCATGGGACAGTCAAGGACCAGCTCACCTAAGCCCCCTCACCTGGAAGCTGAGGGCTGTTGTCCCCCTCTATGACTACAGTCTGGGTTCGGGGGGAGCCAAGGCCAGCTGGGTGGTAGGC
This sequence comes from Taxidea taxus jeffersonii, assembly GCA_003697995.1. Taxonomy (NCBI): domain Eukaryota; kingdom Metazoa; phylum Chordata; class Mammalia; order Carnivora; family Mustelidae; genus Taxidea; species Taxidea taxus. Next base: position 35,856 of record ML109308.1, on the reverse strand, counting down.
CAAAGAGTGGGGCCTTGTCCACCTCCCCAGGCAGGCCCCAAGAGGTGCCCTGGACTGTGGCAGGGCCAGCATCTGACTGAGCTGCAGCAGGTCACATGCCTGTGCCCTTGCCCCAGATCAGCTCTGATGGGACACTGAGTTGTACTGTGGCCCCGGCCGCTGTCCCCTGGCCCAGACACCACCTGGAGCTGGATCCTACCAGGGGAGCTGGTTTCTTGTCTGCAGGCAGAGTGTGACCTCCCATCAGGGTGAGGGCAGGACTGAGCCAGTCACATGGCCGTGGTCGGCACGCAGCCCCACTGGCCTCTGCAGGGCCTGACCCTGAGGTGAGGGCCTTCTAGAGCTTTGCTATCCACCCCCTTATCATCCCCCATCCATGGGGAGAGAAGAGGGAAGGAAGGGACAGCTTGAGGACATGATTTTCTTGAGAATTACCAACTAGGATGCAGCAGCTTCTCCTTTGCACTTATGGCTTCTTTCTTGGCCACACCCCCAGGATGGGAATGTGTCCTCCTGACTCTGCAATCTGGCTGCCCCACTGTGCTGTTTTATCCTTACAAACCTACCCTATGGGAGGCACTGCTATGATCTCTGCTTATGTGGACTTCGGATATTTGTCCTGAAATGTAGGTGTAAGGCCTCAAGTGAGTGCCTCAGTCTTCTCACCTATAAAATGGGGGCAAAACCCACCTACTTCACAGCATCACCAGTTAACACGACCAATGCCTGGAAGGATGCCCACTGTTCCTGTTACTAGTAGACATGTGGACACCATCCAAGAGTTAGGTGGTGAGGTCACTGCCAGTCACTGCTAGTTCAATCAAGTGAGGCATATGTTCCTGGTGATCCTCTTTCCCCACACCAGTGACACAAGGCTAGTGGTGGGCTCTCAAACAGAAGTGCCTTTCCTGGCCTCTCTGCCTGTGAGAGTGTCTAGCCTGTGATGTGATCCAGCCACTGGCTGCTTTCAAGAGAAACCTGGGGCTGGGCCCTCCTTTCCATTCCTGGATTGCTGAGCAGACATGGGCCCCCAGGAATGCACAGCCATGAGACCAGTGGCTGAACACTTAGTACATTTCATTTCAAGAGAGGGCTGCAGGGGAATCTGGGTGGATCAGTGGTCTGAGCACTCTTGATTTTGGCTCAGGTCACAATCTCAGAATGTGACATAGAGCCCCACATGGACCTTTCATACTTAAAGGGGCACCTGCTGGAGATTCTGTGCCTCTGCTTTTGACCCACCCCCAAATAAATAAAAGCTTTAAAAAAAAATCGAGGGCCTTATACCCCATTTGGCTGAGAAGGACTTGAGTGTGATGTCACAATTCTGGGGGACAAAGCCTAATCTCCAGGTGACCATGTGCACAGAATAACAGTCTAGCCCCACCCCCACACCCTCTTCTTGCAGGTGTGGGCACCAGTGATGCAAGTAGGCTGATGACACTAAAAGGTGGCCACAGGGCACACCTCCTGTGGATGACCTATTGCACCAGAACTATGGGCTCACCTGTTTTCTTTTACATAAAAATGCATCACAGTTTGGAGCATCAAAATGTGGTGTGCAAGTGAGACTCCTGGGTAAAAAACTCAAATGCAAAGGCTCATTCAGAAACATGCCAGTGAATCTGTGGGCGCTTGTTAACTGAGAGGCAGCAAATTCAGGCTGGCATGCTCCTCACACTGAGCAGCCCGCATTCCATGTTATTACAAAAATTAGAACAAGGTTTGTATATCAAAAAATAGAGTAAAGCCATATGCGGGAACAACCTTCTTTGCAATTAACTCCAGATACTGACTCAACTTGATAGAGGAATTAGAAGTTCCTTGGAGACAGGTGTCACCCACACCACATTCAGCACTCTTTGTCATGTAAGACTATGTTCTTCATTTGATGAAGAAATTCTTCAAACATTAATGGGGCAGAATGCAGTAAAAGGCTCACTTGAGGAAGGGCTGAGCTTGGGGACATGTCCAGTCATATGTCTCACTGCTCCCATCATCCACACAGGTGGTGCCCAAAATGGACAGGGTACCATTTCCAGTACCCATCTCCTGCTGGCCCAGCATTCGTATTCCTACCATCATGCCATCACATATCATCAGGACCCCAGCATCAGGCATGTGCTTCTCCAGTTCATGCTGCTGCCTGCCTCCACCAATGATCCTTTTTCATCTCTGAATTTGGAGCTCCATTGCAATCATCTTCATCATCTTCACAAAACAGGATTTGGCAATGATTTAATGGATAGGACCTGCAAGGTACAGGATGGAAAAGAAAAATAAATTCACACACTGGACATTCAGAATAGTTAAAATCTTTGTGACTTTAAAAGACCTGATCAATAAAGGAAAAGCATAGTCCACAGGATGGGAGACCATATTCACAAATCATGTATCTGACAAGGGCTCAATATCTACAATACATAGAGATCACATAAACTCAACAAAAACAAACAAATTAAATGTAATGTGTGAATATACAAGTGGGGAATAGACATATCCTCAAGGATAGGCACACAGAGAGAAATTTGAAAAGATACTTCCAATCACTAATTTTTCGGGAAATCCAAATTATGAAAAGCAATGAGATACCATTTCACATCCATTAAGATGACTCACCCCAGAAAAAGAAAGAGTTAGAAGACGAGAAAAGATCAGGTGTTGGCAAAGATGCAGAAAGGTTGGAACCTTCTACACTGTGTGTGGTAGGAATGTTTTAACAGTATCATTGTGAAATCAGTATGGCGGTTCTTCAAAAAAAAATCAACATTAGAATTACCATGTGGTCTAGTAATTCCACTTCTGGAGTAAATACCCAACTTCATTGACAGCATGGTCTTGAAGATATATCCGAACACATCTTTTCACGGCACCATTATTCATAAGAGCTAAACCATGAATGCAACCCAAGACTCTGTCCAGGGAAGAACAGATATTGCATACACACACCCACTGGAATAGAGAGGGTGGTTGGGTTATGGACAACGGGGAAGGTATGTGCTATGGTGAGTGCTGTGAAGTATGTAAACCTGACAATTCATAGACCTGTACCCCTAGGGCTAATAATACATTATATGTTAATAAAAAATTAAAAATTAAAAAAAATAATTTTCTGGTGATATTTGGACATTGTATGTTCTGCAAAATAAAATATATTTGGAGATGTCAAAAAAAAGAGAGAGAAGGAAAACATTGACATATGCCACAACATGGGTGAATCTTGACGATATTATGCTAAGTGAAATGAGTATTCATAAAAATACAAACTCTGGGGCCCCCATGATCATGATCCCAAGGTCCTGGGATTGAGCCCCACATTGGGCTCTCTGGGAAGGGAGCCTGTTTCCTCCTCTCTCTCTCTGCCTGCTTCTCTGCCTACTTGTGATCTCTGTCTGTCAAATAAATAAATAAAAATCCTTAAAAAAAGACATTTAAAAAAATACAAACTCTGACATCACTCTTAGGACTTCCCTAAAGTACATTCTAAAAGACAGAAAGTAAAATGCTGTTTGCCAAGGGCTGGAAGGAGGAGGCTATGGGAAGATTCTGATTCATGGTATAGAGTTTTAGTTTCACAAGATGCCATGAGATGTGAAGACAGGGTACAGGGAGGTGGTACAAACATATTAGTGCATTTAAAACATTTAGAACGTACTCCATGAACTTCATGTACTTAATGACATAAAAATAAATTATACTGAAACACTGCAAAGAAAGAGAAATGAATTTCTTCTGGCCATTTATACCTTTCCAGGTAGGTCCTATCTCGGGCATTTTACTTCAGCTATTTTCCCGGAGACAACTTGGATCAAACCAAATGTCATTCTGTGCGCACTTCAAAGCCTAAAACTGGAGTTGTCCAAAATATGAAAACTTTATTTGAGAAGTAATTTTCAGAGTTAATTTATGAAGACATTTTATTCCTTGATCAATTATTTTAAATAGAATACAAATTTAAAATTCTACTTCATCTGCTTTCATTTTAAGTCACTGATTTTTCAACTCAGAATCCATTGTTTATGCAAGTGGCTTGGATGCTTTTCCCTATCATAATCTACTGACTTTAGGTTCTGCTGATTTCAGTTTTGTTTACCTATCATTCTTTTTACCAAGTCAACTTTTCCTGAGGCTCATTATGAATAGTAAAAAATATTTTTTGCCCCAGTTTTATTGATATCATTGACATAGAGCACTGTGTATGTTTCAGGTGCACAACATAATGATTTCACTTTCATAGACCCTAAGAAGATTACCAGAATAAGCTGAGTTCACCACCATCATCCCTTAGAGATACAAAAAGAAAGGAAAGAGAAAAGAAAGGACATCTTTTTCTTTGTGTGGTGAGACTCTCCGAATTGGCTTTAACACCTCTCAAATATACCATAGAGCAGTATGAACTGTAGTCATCAGGTTGGGCACTACAACTCTATTACTTATTTCTCATAAAACTGGAAGTTTGTACCTTTTCACCATTCACTCAATCCTTGCCCCACCCTCTGCCCTCTGCTTCTGGTTCCTTCAATGTGATCTGTTTTTCTGAATTTGTTTGACCCCATTTCTCTTCTTTGTTTCCGATTCCATGTAGAAGGGAAAACTCTCTATTTATCTATCCATCTATCTATCTATATCTACCTAGTATCTCTGTATGTATATGTCTATACCTGCATATATATAGTATTGGCCTCCCTCTGTCTCATTTATCTCACTATGCAAAAGTCCATTAGCATTGTCACACTTAGCAGGATTTCCTCTCCTTATGGGTGATTAATATCCCATTATAACGGTAAACACTTCTTTATCCAGTCACCATGAATGGGCACTGATGTTTCCGGTGTCTTGGCTGTTGAAAATAATTCTTCTTGAACGTGGCGGTGGGTGCAGGGATTTCTTGGACACATTCCTTGGTTTTCTACAGGAAACCAGATGTGGAACTGTGGGATCCTATGATAGATTAATTTATATTTTTTTCAAGGAATGTCCATACTGTTATATATATGATAGTCACATAGTGACTATCCCAATGTGCATTCCCACCAATGGTGCCCAGGGATTCCCTTTCCTCCATATCCTCAGCAGCATTACTTAGCTCTTATCTTTTTTACGATAGCTAAAGTCCAACTGATGTGATGTGATATCTCATTATGCACTTGGTTGCATTTTTCCGATGGTTAGTCATGGTGAGGACATTTTTTCCTACCTGTTTCTCATGTGTTTATGTCATCTGGAAAATGCCAGAGCACTGGACACTGTGTCTGTGGCCCAGCAACAAGACTAGTCTGCATGAGAAGTTCAGGGTCATCCTTTAGACATACTGGGGTGGTTGCAGAAGCACTTTTCTGGCTGAGGTGATGGTGCTGGTATAGTAAAGAGGACACCATGGAATTGGACAGAAAAGAAGGAAAGGGAGGGTTCTTAGGTCCTTTCCTATGCGTTAGAGCCTGGAGATCCTACTCCTTTGGCCCTGTGACTCTGGAAAGCCAGTGCCTTGAGGACCCTTGAGAAAAGTCATCACTTTCTTGGCTGGTCTGCTTGCCTGGGGCTGTCCCAAGAGAGCTGGAGAACAGGATTCAGGGCGCTTCCCTGTCCATGGTACCTAGGGCATTCTGCTGGAGGAACTGAAGCAGGAAGAACCAGGCCCTGGCCATCGTGGTTGTCCCCCTGCCCAGAAACAGCTTGAAACAGAGTACCACTTCTCCCTACAGTCTAAGTGGTTAAAAGGGGAGGTGGGCTCCAAGACCTTCTCAATTATTCATTCACTAACTCTACACTAAAACACTCCCCTACACCAGGTACCTTGGTGGGCCCTGCACGCCGCAGAAGATACCAAGACTCCTTCCCTTTAGAAGCTCAGTCTAGAGATGGCCCACAGCACAAAACAAAGACATATGAAAGAAAAGAACAAGCGTTCTATAGGACAAATGAAGTGTGTTCCGAAGGAAAGCAGCATAGGCATTGGACAGGAAGGCCTGAAAGGCCTCACTGACAGTGATGTTACTGAGAACAGAATGAAAAAAAAGGGAGCTAGTCCCGCACAAGTCTGGGTGCAGTGTGTCAGGAACAAGGGGCCTCTGCTGCAGAGCCTCACTGCCAGAAGCCAATTTGGCCAGAGGAGAGGAAAAAGGCATCCATCGTGGCTGGAGAGAACAGAGAGCAGAGTAGAGGGGATGGAGGAAGGCAGGGAGAGAGGCAGAGACCTGGGAGACAGTTATCTATTGTTCCTTTGTGACTGCATTGCACCAATACCCAGCATCTCCAAATGCAGGTATTGAATTTCCCACAGCTTTTGTGGAAGAGGAATGAAGGCATAATGTGGTGTGTCTTCCCAGCCTCAAGAGACCTCAGAGCCTAGGCCTATGACTGAGACTAGACTGGCAGAGGAATTTTCCCCCAAGTTAACTCCCATAATTCAGGAAGCCATTTGGACTCAGAATCTGAATTCTTGCATGTCCTTGGGCCTTGGCACTGCCTCAGTTCTCTGCCCTGTGAACCTCTATGGATGGCAGCTCAAAACATCTGTGCTTGATTTTTGGTTCAGAGCTAGAGAAGAAAAAGGGTAAGAGGGAGAAGCGGAACATAAGAAAAGTAACTAGGAAGTGAGAAACTCCTTGCAAGATGTCTAGAGAAACTCTAGACATGATATTTCATCACCTTGACTGTATCCTATGGCTCAGAAGCCAGTCCCTCACCACCTAGAGGTTACAGAGCAATGCCTATGCCACAGGTCAGGATCCCAGGGAGACATTGTAAAGGATGCTCACCTCATAATGAAGGCAAAGGGGTCTCACTCTAAATCTAGATGGGAAACAACTGAACAGTTTCACTAGGATGGCAAAGTCCGCATCTTCGTGCATTTCCAACCCATCGTGGTGCCACATTATAATGAGGTCAAGAAGGAAAGTGATGGTTCCAGCATTACATGGAGGGAACCCAGGCCTCCTTTGAGGGGTCTTCCAGGCCAAGTTCCACCCATTCTTATAATTCTTCCATCCTTCAATTGGTCCCTCAGATACACAGGATACCATCCCACACACATTATAAATAGCTTCCACATACACCCAAAGACGTCCCAAGGAAGTCCATTCTAGCTTGGTCCCCACTATGCAGGTTGGGAAAGTGGGGACTATGGGAGACACACAATGACTTAGAATGCAGAACTGGGAAAGGAAACAGAAAAAAGCTCTGATTTCTGCTCTGTCTCCTAAAGGGTCAGAACCTAGTTACATTTCCAGAGAGTTGTGATTATAGCATTGTTGGCTCATGTGTACAGTCATGGAGATGACATAGGGAAGAAAGGTAAATAGTCAACTGACAAGAAGGGCTCTGAAAAGGTGTGACTAAATGAAGGGACCCAGATATTAGAATCCTGAAAGAGGGACCTCACATCCTTTGTGATGTGCTCCAACTGAACTTAGAACTCTGGTAACCAGGCAGCCACTTCCAAAAGACAATCTGTTCTCTAGATCACTTGAGTGGAGACATTTGAGAGAACAAGATGATCTCGCTGTATTCATAGGTTCAGGAGTGCTGGGCCCAAGAAAGCCCAGAGCGAGAAAGGTTATTGTAATTGTAAATGTCAGCTCAGCCCTCTTCTTGGAAGCTTCTGGTCAGGCAGCAGGAGAGACACCAATAGGTAACACAAGACAACTGTGGGCAGCCCACTGGAAAGCCGACAACAACTGTGTTTCCACTTCAGGGGGCCCACACCTCTTGCCCCTCACTGTGTGTGTGTGTGTGTGTGTGTGTGTGTGTGTGTGTGTGTGTGTGTGAGTGTGTGTGTGTGTGTTTGTGTGTAGAGTTGGGGACAGGGGATGAGGCACATGTCCTTGCTGGGCAGAAGCAAGCTGCCAGGTGTTGGAAGCCTGACCCATCTTTTAGGTTCATACCTGAGGTCATAGAAGGCAGCATGAGAAGGTGAGTGTTGGGGACCAAGCTCAACTCCCTGTATGGTAGTCAGGATCCTTAGAATTTCCTGTGGCTACTTCCTTGCTCGAAGCTTTTTCAGCCACCCCTCTTACACTAAACTGGAAGACATGATTTCTAATGGTGGTGTCCCCTTGTGGCAATGTCTCAGGAGGACAATAATGTCTCTTGTCCTTGAGTGCACAGAGCACTGCATTTTCATTTTCACTGCATTTCATTTTCACTGCACTCAGGAGATCTTGGATGAGCTGGTCTGTGACTTCAGCTACACCAACTCCGTGGACAAGTGTCAGGTGTCCCAGGCCACCCAGGATCAGTGAGGCTCACAGGTGAGCATGGGAAGAGCATTCTCCACACTCAGGGCCCCCACACATATGGGGACACACCTGACGCCTTCCCATAGTGTTTCCACTCAAGTGTCCCATAGGCCCATACACAAAGTAACCCAAACATCCACATGTCTACCACCAGAGATGGGCTAAGGTGGGAAGTCTACTCTTCACCTATGTGGGACTGGGAGAGAATAGAGGGAATGCTTTTCATGGTTTGGAGGCCAGGTTTTTCTTTCATTTGCTTTTGTTTGACTTTTCATGAAGCCATGAGTACCTTTGCCCTTTACAACTATTTTTATGGTTTTCCCTACTCACCATAGCTATCCTGTGGAGAACCCGGCTCCACTGTCCTTGAGGCACTTATCCAAGCCCTTCTAAATCCTCACACCTAAAAGGGTGATTGAACCTAAAAAAGGGACGGTGGGAGGAAGCAATCCTATAGGTTTTTCTGTAATGTATCATCTCTTAGAACACATCAAATCATTGTAGGTCCACCAGGTCACAAGCTGTGTCCTTACATGTCTTCAGAGTCCTCCACAACAGAGCTCATCTGCCACAGTGATTCAGCCTTTCAAAGCTGGTGGAACTTGACTGTATTCAATTTTCTTGCCAGTTCAGCAATGCTCCAAGGAACAAACACCTTAAGTGTCCTAACAGGCATTCTGAATTGCAAGATCTGCCAGAACATAGAACCACAGGTTGTGTGGAAGGCCTCAGATGCCTCCTGACTGAGGTAGCTGGCTATGTCTTTTCAGAGCTCCACCCAGGACATCTTTGGTAAGTTGCTGCAAGAGGTCAGCTCCTCCATCTCCCTTGACAAGCAGCAGGGGCCTCAGGCCACCAGCAACATCCAGTGCTGGTCTGAGGTGAGAATGGGTCCAGATACATGTCCAGTCTCAGTACCCAGAGATGACCAGGGCAAGGCCAGAACCCAGACTACAAACAAGTGGCTGCCTTGGGGCCTGTCAAGGAAGGTGGTTTTCCCCTGAATCTTTCTCCCCCTGTAAGCAACAGGCCAAGCCTCATCAGCGTAGGGGAAATGCCATGCAGCCCATGCCCTTTGGACAGTTCTCAGGCCCAATACAGATGATCCTGAGCAAACCTAATACCTTTTTTGCACTTTTCAGCCTAGAACCTTTGTCTGGGTGGGCACTCAAGTCCCTTCTCTTGCGCATGTTCCTAAAAGGATGGGATGGTGTAGTCTGAGCTGCAGACCCTGCTCTTCTGGTGGTTCATGGAGTTGAAACTGACTACGTTGCCACTCCTGCCTGGTCTGTCTCATGGGAAAGGAACCCCCCGCCCATCCCTGGATGAGGCCTGCACGATGCTGACACTCAGAGAAAGCATAATGCAGAATTTTGTACACTCCCTGGTATTATTCTTCTCAGATAGAAGCATCTCGAATATCACAACCATGTTCTGCACCTACCAAATGTTCCCCTCAGCCCAGCAGGTCCTGGGCCAGTGGTTCAATAGGTGAGTGCCCACCCCATGCACAGCATAGGGGGGCCTCCCATCTACTAGTTGTATGCCTTGGAATGTCACTGACCCTTTCTGAACTTCACTTTCCTCTTCTGAGAAGTGGGGTGCTAAGAGGATGAACCTCATAGGGCGACTGTAGGAAATCATGAGAGGAAACATGGTACCATCTTCCTGTTGACTGGTTCTGTAGAAAGGGCTGCTGGACATACTGGGCTCTTCTTGGCTAATAGTTCTCTCTCCAGGGAAGACGCTCTCAAGCTCAAGCCTCACAGGCCTGTGGCCCTTCTGGGTTTATGTAAAGGAAATGGAAAGCAGGCAGTTTTCCTATTTGCAAAGGACATCTGAGATGCCATCTAGCTGGTCCTGGTTGTTGTCCTTTGTGTGACCACATTACGGGGACACTGAACAGGCAGAGCATCCCAAAGGCCACTCAGTATTTGGAAAGTCTTGGTTGGGAATCTTTCATTCTATAATGTATATCAAGCAGCTAGGAATGCAGACACTTTCTAGTCACTAAGATACCTGAATGGACAAAGTACAGACATGCCAGGGACTCAATTCTAGTTCCGAGGGTTAGATAGGCACTCTACACATCCTATGCATGCATGTCTAGAGTTTGTAGGATCAGACATAATTATGGTCTGCTCTAGGGAAGAATGCATCCACCACTATTGGGCCATGAGGATGGACTCTTTAAGATAAAGGAAGAACATGATAGGACTTGGGTCCAGAAGAAGGGCCTGTTGCCTCCATGGGACAGAGACTAAAGGGGTTGTTGGAAAGGGACTTTCAGAACGATGGATCTCCAATATCAGTTGATTTCCATGGGAGGGCTTAATTGGGCAGCTCCCTGTGAAGAAGCCAATGAGTCAAGGTGAGCTGTGGAGGGGATGCCAAGCTCGCTGGGAAACAGAGCACAGTCTGGGCTGAGTTGTTGCCTAAAAGACCCATCCCTTGGAGGGTCCATTCTTGATCTGCCTGTCCCTCTCCATATCCACCTCTGCTGGCCACCACAAGTGGGGCCAAGAACAAAAGGTGTGTTGAGCAGATGACTCAGCAGTTGGCCTCCAACCTGAGACCTGATACTGGTCTGCATGGAGGACAGAGTAGACTAGACCCATGACCATGAAGAGGAGAGCCTAAGTGGAAAAACCAGACTCACACAGGTTTTCTGGATGACCAGGCCTTCCATGACAAGGACAGCTTTGGAGGGGTTGGAAGTGGTGGGGGCCATTCTGTGGGATCCACACAGAAAGAATGGTGCTGTGGGAGTAGCATGTGGAATGAAAGTCCAGGCCTCTGACTCTGCTCCACATATGACTCTCCCCAGCACCCTATGTCCCATCTTGGCAACCTGGCCTGGCCAGACATTGCACGATATCTGGCAGTCCCTGCTCAGTGCCCATTTCTTGGTAAAGGGGACCTATGTGCATCTGAAGTGGCATGACTAGGACCTGAAGAACCATGCTCCCATTCCCCTGATGCAGCAGGAACTTCTGCAACTCACTAAGGCTGAGGTGGAGGGTAGGGGGCATTGCTAGCTGGGAACATGACCTGGGATGGGATTCATGGGATAAGTACTCCCTGATAGTCCATGGGATCTGTCCTGTTTCAGGAAAGGCACATAAAAGTGTGTGATGTGGATGAACCCTTCCCTTTCTCATACCTCAGTGTCAGCTCCAAGACTCATTCCAGCTGTAGAGTCAGCCAAAGGGCCTCTCATGGAGCTAGAGGCAACCTTGGCTCTGTTTCAACCATCACCTCCAGTAACAGAGCCAGCCTCCCCTCCATCATCTGTTCCAGAACTGGAACAGGGGCTCCCTTGTGGCATACGGGTGCTGGATCATGAGCCACAGACTGCTTGACCATCAGCTCTCCGGGGAATTTTAGCCCAGCTCTCCAGATAGACACCGAGCCTACTATGGCCCCAGATGCTACCTGCCTCCCCAAGAACCAGCTGAAGGAGGAGAAGCCTGCCCTCCTGGACTTCCCTCCCAGCTGGTGGCAGAGCAACTGACATACATGGATGCAGTGAGCAGCTGGGCTCTCAGGACAGGGCAGGGCCAGCTTTTCTTCTGCTCTCAGCTGCCATATACCTGCCTTTCCCTGATGTGGACTCCTATGATTTGGATTCAGATCCCAGCTGCACCCCTGACCAACCATGGAAAGTCATCAGGTTTCTTAGACCTTAGCTTTCACCATCTGGCTTCAGACTGTGGAGAGATTCACAGATAAGGACAGAAGCAGAGCTACCATGGACATGAAATGAGCCAGAATGGATAGATAAATGGGCAGGCTCTGGTCCATCGGGTGGAGCAGGGCAGGTCCTGCTGTGCAGCGTAGTCCACGTGTTGCCCACCCATCTGCCTTGGAGGCTGAGTACCATTAACATGTAGTAGGCATCTGATGTATTCTTAAGGACAGGATAGAAAGACAATCAAGTGGTTGTAGGCACCATGTGAGAATGTGCATGTGAAAGGAGAAAGGGACCACAGGGATGAACATTTGGAGGAGAAGAGGCCCCCTTGGGTGCACCACCTGGAAATGCCCCCTGGAGCTGGGATGATCAGGATGCACATGCCCTCCTTCCTTCCCTTGCCTCTATTTGCTCCTGGGTCATCCTGCACTGGGTTCCCTCAGAGAAAAAGAATGCAATGAAATCCAAGCTGTCTAACCAGGCTCAGGCCATCTTCGCAGCTTCCTTAGCTCCAGCTCTGACTTGTGACCCCTACCTAGGACATGAGTCTTGCATGTGCAAACATCTGGTTGGGTAAACAAACCTCTCCCCTGTCCTCTAGGAGCTGTTCAAGAAGATGCTTCCCCATCAGTACCTGGGCTCCATCTGGTCCAGGAGGAACAAGTCAGGCAATGAGCACCTGGCACCCACAATCTGGGCCACCACTACTGTATTCAGTGGAGTGGCCAGCTGCATCATCACCACCAGGTTTGGCAAGCCAAGCATGACAGCCCGAGACAGGGCCATGGTGGAGGTACACTGGATCAAGGTGGCCAAGGTATGCTATGAGAGGCCCAGCTGAGTTGCTCTCCTGAGCCTCAGGAACTGTTCTTCTCTTTATTACTTCTCAGGGTTGAAGTCCCTGGTCTAAGATCTATGGACTTTTTGGAATGTAGGCTCTTCTTCCCAGGGGCAGGCTGACCTTAACTTGCATGGCCCAATAATGGGACACAGTTCTTACATGACTTCTTTGGAGTGAAGGAAAATCTTCCCTTTCGCCAGCAGTGTAACATTTTAGGGCTTACCTGTGCCCTTCTTCAGATCCCTGGACACCTGGTTCATTCAGGAGGGGAGCCATAAACTGAGGGGATACTGAAGCTCTAGAGCAGATAAGGCTCTTGCTCTCCCCCTGACCTCTTCTCCTTTTCCCTCCCCCAGGCCTGTTAAATCCTGGTGAACTACTCCTCCCTGCATGCCATTCTCTCTGCTCTGCAGTGTCTCCATTCACCACCTGAAGAGGACATGGTAGAAAGTTTCCAGGTAAGGAGGCTTCCTTCAATGGAGGGACCAGGATGGATGATGTATCTCCCACAGGCCTGTCCTTCTACCCCTCAGTCAGCTTGGACTCCTGGGAGGCGTCCAGCCCTGAACAAAGGACCTGTGCCTGGGGTCTGTTCTCTCAGCCTCCCTGGGGAATAGGCCACCATGTCTCCTGCTTTAGAAATCAGTTTTCCTCAATGCCCCACCCTGTGCTGAGCTGAATTCAATATTTTCACGTGTTTCCTTGACAGCCACTGAACTCTCTGCCCATGGGAGACCAAAATCCACCAAAACAGAGCCACTGAATTTGTCTGGGAAGGGAGGCCCAGGATGACCACCAGGAGAATGCCCTTACATGTCCCACAAAGACCTTGGTGCTCAAAGGAGCCCAGAGAATACCCTCATTCAGGCAGTTTGACACGTGGGTGTTCTCAAAGAAAAGGGCTTCCCAGTCTTCCCTGCCCCATTTTTCCTACCCTGATCCTACCTTCTTTCCCTCTATTCAGGAAGAGCTTTCAAACTGCTAAAAAGCTGTGTGCTCAAGAGGACCCACAAGGCAAGAAACTACTCATCAATGTAGTGTGGCAGGTGCAGGTCTAGAAAGACAGGAGGGGTGTGAGGGAACATAGTCCTGTGTGGATGGAGTAGGTAATCACCTGAAGCATTCCTTGGGGAGGTGAAGCCTTTGGCATGAATGTGCTGACAGCCTGGGCTGAGGATACGCTTGGGAGTGGGACAAGCTGGTGCTGCCCATCCAGACTCCCTAGACTAAATTTCCTATAGATGTCCATAGCTGGTCCACAAGGGGGCCTGTAGAAACCCTGACAGCCCAGAGGACAGGCCTCTGCTCAGTGACAGGGTTGGGATGGATTGATGGCTACAACCATGATGACAGTCATAAGATCCTGAGTCCTCAGGAGACCATGGGAGGCAGGTGGAGTTCTCACTTTTCCCAATGAGAAAACACGCTCAGGAAGTCCAGGATACAAGCTCAAGATCACATATGGATTGAATGTGGTAGCTGAGATTGTTCTAGAAGGGCTCACAGCATGCTTCAGGATAATGGAGCATCAGTATTAGTGGACTTAGGTCAGGTGTCTAGGGTCTGAAGGGTCTGACATCAAAGACAGTGGGAGCAAGTGGACTGACAGTATTCTGACCTCAAGGAATTCATCCTTGGCCCTACAGGAGCGGCCCTCTAATAAATTTATCACCCTGGTGAGGCACCTGCAGAGAGCCCAGAAGAGACTGTCGAGGAAGGGAAGCATGCCTGGGGTACAGGACCTCTAAGGTCAGAGGAGAGGGCCTCTGCCCTGACAGCTGGAAGCCTCCAAATCAGGACAGGTGGGGCTCATGACTCCAGCTCCACCTCCTGTTGCCACATTTCCTAAATTTCTTATTTCTAAGTGAACAGGAGGAGGGTCCAGAAAGCTGGATACAGAATGCATTTGTGGGTGTGCAGGGGCCCAGGGTTCCATACCCTGTGATTTGCACCAAGCAGGTCCTGGAGTTGATCAGAAGGAGTCTGATGTCCTGGGCCAGTGAGGGGAAAGGGAATTGAAGGTAAACTACTAAGGGTCCTTGAGCTTCCCCCACCCCCAATGTGGGAAGCAGGGACGGGCCATGAGGCTGAATCCTTTTCAGGGGAGGGTCCCTGTGGAACCAGAGTACAGGATTCATTCCAACCCTACCTCTCATCACAATGGGTGTTGTTCCCCTACCTTGGCACTTTCCTCACTGACCAGGTGATGTGGGATACTGCAATGGAGGACTATCTGGAGGTGGGGGAGGCTGAACAATGTGGAATATGGGCCAGAGTTCTGAAGTTTGGGAGCAGATAGCCCCCATACTGAATCCTAAGGTCTCTGTACTTGGCAAACCTCCTGTCACAACAGCATCACAGCTAACCCTGTGGGCTGGAGTCTCTTGCCGATCTCAGTGCTGACTGAAGGGAGGCTGCACTTAGACTGGTGCCCAAGGCTGGTGAAGCAGCAGAACTTCCTGAAGGCAAAGCTGCACGAGGTCTGTCTGAATGGTCTGCAGGCTCTCCCTTGGAGCTTGCCTGTGGGGTGAGAATGAAGTGAGGACCCTGCACTTCAGGAACACTTGACTAGCCCAGCAGCTCCTCCTTGCCTGAAGCTTCAGCTTCCCCCTTCTCTCATCACAAGTGTTGTGCTGTAGGGTCCTGACCTAGAGCCAGTTCATCTGCCCCATACCCTCCTTTCTCTGGACCCCAGTGCCTTGCTTAGACTGCATTCCCATTTTTGCATCTCAGCGAGCCCCTCCTGTGTCCTGGCCTAAGTGCAGCCTAGGAAGGGGTGGCTGTAAGGTGCTAGTAATAACCAGGGGACTCTTTCTGAGGGACATTGGTTGTCTATCTTCTAGGGGAATGAGATCAACCACCAAAAAAAGAATAAGGTGAGCATATGTGGCACATCCTGCAGGGAAGGGGAGGCAGCGGGAATCAGAGATGTCCCTGGGAAGAACATTCCTTGGCTCCACCCCCTCCATTTCACCTTTACTGAGATTGGCTGCTAAGCAAGAAGTACAAGACCCATCTAATTAGTCAGTATGGATGGAGGAAAGGCATCAAGGAGAACTTCCTGGAGGAGGACCTCTTTCTACTTGCCTCTGAGAAGAGGTTGTGACTGGATGAATTTGCAGGCAGGAGGGTGACCACATGTGCCAAGACCCAGGACGGGTCCCCCGTCCTGCTGCTCAGCCCTTACCATGCCCTGAAGCTTCCCTACCCAGGCCCTGTCCACATCCCATGCTTCTGTCTCAGCCCAGTAATACTGAATCCTCGTGGACATCATGCTGCTCCAGGTGGCTGCAGAGAATTACACCCTAGAGCCCCAGGATCCATTCAGGGGCGAGTTCCCATCTGTGGAGTGGCTCAGCGAGGATGAGAAGTGGGGCCCAGCAGGAGCTGGGTGAGGGTCGGGGTGGACTCTTCCTACGGCCCCTCCAGGGATCCATCTTCTTTGGCTCCCTGGGCAGCCTCAGGCCTCATTGCTGGGGTGCCAGACTCCACCTGTGGGAAAAGCCTGGGAGGGACTCCTGAAGTGAATCTGCTGCTCAACTCACAGGTTGCTATATCCTGTCCTGCCAGCTGGATCCTTGGTCCTAGCTGGCCAGCAGAACTCCAGCACCAGGAGAACTGGCCACAGGCACCATCAGGGCTGAGCCTGTGTCATCAGTGGCCATGCAAGAATTCCTCCTTAGCTGTCGGGGTACTTGTGGTGTGTGCAGCCCATTTGCTCAACACCTCTTCCTCCCACCTATTTCCTTATTTGTGGGGTCAATAGTTAATAGTATTACATAGTTTTTCATAGGTAAAATAGTATTATGTTTTATAGTATTACATAGTTTTTCATAGGTAAAATAGTATTAAGTTTTTTTATTTACTTACTTGACAGAAAGAGATCACAAGTAGGCAGAGAGGCAGGCAGAGAGAGAGGAGGAAGCACGCTCCCCGCTGAGCAGAGAGCCCGATGTGGAGCCCAATCCCAGGACCCTGGGACCATGACCCAAGGGAAAGGCAGAGGCCTCAAACCACTGAGCCACCCAAACATTCCAAAATAGTATTATATTAAAGCCCTTTTTTCCCCTGTGGTTTGGTTCTTTTACTTCCTACAGTAATGGAAAATATGTACAGACTCTCCTATTCATTCCTGAGCTTAAAAATCTTAGCTATTCTAGGTGGGAGAAAGGAGAAGATCGAGCCCTCCTCACTAGTTACCAGTGGCACCCCAAAATTCCCTTTCCCACAGGACAGGTTCATTTCAGTGTAAGGAATTTGGGCAAACAGCAGAGGCAGACCTCAGGACTCCTGAGATAGAGAGGTTGCAGGTCCATTCCCAGGAACAACAGCAAGTGCTGAACTGGTGAGGATTTGTCAGTTCCTTACACTCCCCATAACTATGTCCTGCCCAGGAGAGGGACAGCCATTCTCCACTCTAAAGCAAGGAGGACTATGCCTTGCTTCTCTGTGACATGGCGTTTTTGGTTTGGTGTTAGGGTTTGTGTTTGCTTGGACCAAGTACTTAGAACTGACCATCTTCTAGTTCAGTCTTGAATTGCATCAGCACTAAGTAGGGGAAAACCTGTAAAGAGATCCAATTCTGCCTGTGGAAGGGACAAATCCAGAGGAAGATACTTTGTAAATGGAGGAAGGGCGGTCAGGACTTTCCATCCTCAGTCTCTCCCTAGGCTCTCCAGGTTCACCCTTTACCAAGACTGGAATCCTCCTGGCATCTTTGTCCATGATCTCCGGATTCCTTTCCCTGCTTGTATTGGGTGTGGGGGGAATAGAGGGGAGGTGTTCCTTGAAGGCCACAGCTGGGCCTTGTTCCATTCATATCTGTGCTGACCTAGGAGCTAGGATTTCCAGCACTCCTGCATTTCCTTAAGCAGTCCTTTGGAAGGAAGCAATGCCCTCCAGGCCTCAGACTCTTGTTCAGATCCATGGTAGCCACTGTTCCTTTGCTGGGACCTGATGGATCAGGTATTGGTTCTCTTTGGCTCAGGGTAATGGTCCATTCTCCTTGCTGGCCAAGGGGACTGTTAGGTCCATGTTATTCTGAAGTCTATGGTCTCAAACACTCACCAGTCTCCACGCTCAGACTCAGGTGACATAGTTCCACTGACTTGTACAAAATGGGGAACTCATGTGACCCCATAGACCTAGGGATAGACTGAAAGTGAGCAGATGAGAAGCATCTATCAGGCAAATGGATGCCAAAACAAAGCAAGGAATACTTCTACCAGACAAAACAGACTGTTAAATAAACAGATAGATAGATAAAAGACTGTAATAACACACGAAGAAGGACACTGTGTCATAATAATGGAGAACACACAATAAGATAGAAACAATTTAAATATTTAGACACCCAACATAGGAGCACCCAAAGGCATATAAGACTTAATAACACATTTAAAGGAACTCTTTGACAGAGATACCATACAATAAGGGACTCTAACACCCCACTTCTATTCATGCAGACAGGATCCAAACAGAAAATCAAAAAGGAATCAATGGCTTTGAGTGATACACTAGTTTGAACAGATAGATGCAAAACATTCCACCCTAAAATGGCAGAATACTCTTTGCAAGTGCACGTGGAACATTCTCCAGAACAGGTCACACGTTAGGCCACAAAACAAGTCCCAACAAATTTAAAAAAATGGACATCACACCATGCATCTTTTTCTGACCACGATGCTATGGAACTAGAAATCGACCCAAGAAAAAACCTGGAAAGAACATGAATCCATGGAGCTTAAAGGACATGCTAACCAAACAAAGACTGTGTCAACCAAGAATTCAAAGTGGAAATCCAAAATTACATGGAAGAAAAATGACAAAACAAGGGTGCCACAGCCACAATGAATCTAAGAAAACATGTTCCAGCAATACAAGAAAAATTTCCAATAACATAAGCTGACACAGATCTAGCAAGAGAACAACATGGAACTCCAGAGCAGTAGCTCAGCCTTGATGAGTTAGAGCTCCTGCTGTTGGGCCCATGCTCAGCTTCCATCTCTGTTCTAAGTCCCAGCCTGAAGGGGGTTATTTCCTTTCTTCTGGGACAGTTTCCACTGGGGCCACTGGGAAATCAACCCTTCAGGGGATTCTAGAATGGCAGCAAGGGCCAAAAAGGCCCAGGAAATAACCACCCCTTCCCCATTGATGTACCAAGGTGGCTGGTTAGCTTTCTCTTTGTGGAACATTCCACAGTTGTTTTTTGTGCAGATCCTCTCAGGCTCTGATCCCTGGTATCTCGTGAAAAATGCAGATTCTGTCTGAGTAAGCCTGGGAGGGACCTGAGAGTCTGCACTTTCAACATGCTCCCAGCTGATGCCGAGTCCACTTGTCCACAGACCCCACAGAGAAACAAGATGTCAGTGGATCAGTGGACAAAAGTTCATCTCTTTCACCACTCAAAAGAGTTTTATCAGCAACAGTTTGGCAGCAACAAGTAGGTGTTTTGGTTGTCAGGGAGATAAACAGGCAGGGCAGGGCTTTGCCCACACCTGCAGGCCTCTCCTTGTGTTCCCTTCTGGATTACATGGGGGCAGTGGGGAAGGAAACTCAGTTTGTTGAGCTTAAGCTAAATCCAGAGCTTGAGTTCCTTTCTGCTATTAGCCTGGCCACTCACTAGGCTGCTTCCTCTGTGGCCTCTATGTAAGGCAGTTCTAAACACCAGTGTTTGCTTTCACAGTCCAGGGATACTGGAGAGAAAGGGAGGGAACACAAGTGAGTAACAGGAAAGTGACAATGTTTGGTCGTGGATGCTTAAAGGTGTTAAGGACCATCTCTTGACTATATTAGAAAATATATTTGCTATTAGCAACCACTCAGTGGATCAAGAGGCAGGCATATAGCAGAGATGGGGATCCCTGGGAGCTGCTGTGGGCTGAACTTGGTTATCTATTCATCACAATTCACCCAGACCAAGAAACTGAGGTAAGACTAAAGTTAGTGTGTATTACATTAATATATGATTTGATTCATGTCTGGCATTGAAGAAAGAGGAAGAAAGAACAAAGAAAAAAAAGAATCAGAAAAACAGCCTCAATATAGAGAACAAACTGGTGGGAGCCAGGTGGGGGGATGGGTGAAATAGGGGATGAGGATTAAGAATACACTTACTGTGATGAGCACTGAATCATATACAGAGCTCCTGAATCACTACTGTTCACTTTCAATGAAGATAACACCGTACGTCAATTAGACAGTAATTTTCAAAAATGAAAAAAAAAGGGCATTATGAGATCAAGGATTAAATATGCTCTCAGAGTTTCATAATCAGGTTTCATCAGGCAGGCTGAATGTAAATCTACATTAAAGATCAGTGAAAATGTCCAAAGACAAAAGTGAAGCCTGTTGATATGGAAAGGCCAATGCCCACCTCTGTGTTCACAGAAAAGGTAACTTCCTATGATATTTACCCTTGCAAATGCACTTCATTCCAGTCCTACCAGACCTCTACTCCTCTGCTGTTTCCATTCTACTTGGTTGTGTATCTTCATGCAGTAGTTGAAGGAAATATTCCTACCCCTTGTTTCATGAATTAATGGAGACAGCTTTCTGTCTCCATTGAGAGTTTGGCACTGGAAGACCTGGGAAAACAGTTAGCATTTGTATCTCTCACCATTTTACAGATAAGGAAACAGAGGCCCAGAAAAGGCACCAATGGAACCACAACCCACATGAGGTTCCCCTGACATCTGGTTCAGGATTCTCACTCATTGAGGAAGAGTGATGAAGCCCTGTCCCTCCAGGGCCAATGGATACCTCATTGGATAGGGTCATTTTTCAGGAAACATGAAATTCAGCCAAACATGGAAAGATATAAAATAACATCATTTAAAGAAAATCTGCTATGATCCTCTGCACTGTTTCTTAGGTTCCACATAGGAGTGAAGCCATATGATAATCATAGGAAAGGGGAGGGAAAACTGAAGGGGAAGCCACCAGAGAGGGAGAAAAAATGATGAGAGGCACTTAACTAGAAAACAAACTGAGGGCTGCTGGAGGAGAGGAGAGTCGGGGGAATAGGGTAATAGGGTGAGGAGCATGAAGGATGGCACACCATGTGATGAGCACTGGGAGTGATGAATTACTGGGCAATGCATCTGAATCGCATGATGTACTGCATGTTGGCTAACTCACATTAAATTAAAAAAATACAATCCAAGATTCTGTGTTTCCTTGCTTTCAATGTGGAAAATGTGGGATGATTTCTTTTCTGCCCTCAAGAAATGAAATGAGATAGCCTATTCATGATGAGGCAATTCTCAGGGCATGCTGCCTTTTATATTTCAGCACTAAAGATGTTTTCAAACATGCTTTCTTCAGCTCTATTACTCATGACGTTCTAGTCAATTCTGAGCACTTTTGACAGGGTGGCAAAAACTTTTTTCTCTTTAAGGTGAGTCACCTCAAGCACGTAACATCCGTACTTGCCACAGGAGGCCTCACCACAAGTTTTCTTACAGCTGGCATGAATACTGGTGGCTGATGGTTCTCTATCTTTGATGACATCAATCCCTTTTGTTCACTTGTGGGATGACTAGGGGCAGGGCCTTCCTCTCACTCATGGAGGTGATATAGCTCTCCAGATTACCTTCAGATATGTCCCTCCCCTCTCTCCCATAGAAGAACATGCAGAACTTAGTGACCATGAACTGGGAACACAGAGCAAATGTATAAAGGTCTTACCTGAATTCAGCTCAGCATGGGAATTACAGGCGGGTCTTTCTTGGGATTTGAACCTAGTATCCTTGAGTCATTCTAATCTTCTTTGCAATTGACTCCAGACAGTAGCTCACACAACAGAGGGATTAGAATTTCCTTGGAGACAGTTGTCACCCACATCACATTCATCACCCTTCGTCATGTAAGACTATGCCCTTCATCTGATGAAGAAACTCTTCAAACATTAATGAAGCAGAGCACAATAAAAGGCCCAATATGAAGAAGGGCTGAGCTTGGGGACATGCCCAGTCGTGTGTCTCACTGCTCCCATCATCCACACGGGTGGTGCCCAAAATGGACAGGGTACCATTTCCAGTACACATCTCCTGCTGGCCCACCATATGTATTCCTATCATCATGCCATCACATATCATCAGGGCCCCGTCATCAGGCCTGTGCTTCTCCAGTTCATGCTGCTTCCAGCCTCCACCAATTAACCTTTTTCATCTCTGAATTTGGAGCTCCATTGCAGCCATCTTCATCAGCTTCACAAAACAGGATTTGGCATTGATTTAATGGATAGGACCTGCAAGGCACAGGATGGAAAAGAAAAATAAATTCACACACCGGACATTCAGAATACTTAAAATCTTTGTGACTTTAAAAGTCCTGATCAACGAAGGAAAAGCACAGTCCATAGGATGGGAGACCATATTTGCAAACCATGTATCTGACAGGGGCTGATGTATCTGACAATACATAGAGATCACATAAACTCAACAACAAACAAATGTAATGTGTGAATATATGAGTGGGTAATAGACATATTCTCAAGGATAGGCATGCAGAGAGAAATTTGAAAAAATACCTTTGTTGGGAAATCCAAATTATGAAAAACAATGAGATACCATTTCACATCCATTAAGATGACTTGCCCCAGAAAAAGAAAGAAAGATTTAGAAGAAAAGAAAAGATCAGGTGTTGGCAAAGATGCAGAGAGGTTGGAACCTTCTACACTGTGTGTGGTAGGAATGTTTAACGGCATCATTGTGAAATCAGTATGGCTGTTCTTCAAAAAATCAATGTTCAAATTACCATGTGGTCTAGTAATTCCACTTCTGGGGTAAATACCCAACTTAATTGACAGCATGGTCTTGAAGATGTATCTGAACACACCTTTTCATGGCACCATTGTTTATAAGAGCTAAACCAGGAATGCAATCCAAGAATCTGTCCAGGGAGGAACAGATGTTGCATACACACACACATGCTGGAATAGTATTCTTTATTAAAAGAGAAATATTGACATACGCGACAACATGGGTGAACGTTGAGGACATTATGCTACGTGAAATGAGTATTCATAAAAATACAAACTCTGATATCACTCTTAGGACTTCCTTAAAGTAGATTCCTAAAGACAAAGTAGAATACTGTTTGCCAAGGGCTGGAAGGAGGAGGTCATGGGAAGATTCTGATTCATGGTATAGGGTTTTAGTTTCACAAGATGCCATGAGATGTGAAGACAGGGTACAGGGAGGTGGTACAAACATATTAGTGCATTTAAAACATTTAGAACGTACTCCATGAACTTCACATACTTAACAACATAAAAATAAATTATATTGAAATGCTGCAGAGACAGAGAAATGAATTTCATCAGGCCATTTATACCTTTCCAGATAGGTCCTATCTCAGGCATTTTACTTCAGCCATTTTCCCGGAGACATCTTGGATCAAACCAAATGTTGTCATTCTATGCCCACTTCAAAGCTTAAAATTGGAATTGTCCAAAACATGAAAACTTTATTTGAGAAGGTAATTTTCAGAGTAAATTTATGAAGACATTTTATTCCTTGATCAATTTTTAAAAATAGAACACATAGAATAGAATTTAAAATTCTACTTCATCTACTTTCATTTTAAGTCACTGATTTTTCAACTCAGAATCCATTGTTTATGCAAATGGCTTGGATGCTTTTCCCTATCATAATCTACTGACTTTAGGTTCTGCTGATTTCAGTTTTGTTTACCTGTCATTCTTTTTACCAAGTCAACTTTCCTGGGGCTCATTATGAATAGTAAAATATTCATAGTAAATAGTAAATATTGTAAATAGTAAATATAGTATATATATATAGCAATATATATATTACTAAATATAGTAATAGTAAATAGTAAAATATTTTTATTGGTATGATTGACATAGAGCACTGTGTATGTTTCAGGTACACAACATAATGATTTCACTTTCATAGATCTTGAGAAGATTAACAGAATAAGTTGAGTTCACCGCCATCATCTCTTAGAGATACAAAAAGAAAGGAAAAAGAAATCTTTGTGTGATGAGAACTCTCCAAATTGGCTTTCTTTTAACAACTCTCAAATACACCATACAGCAGTATGAACTGTAGTCATCAAGTTGTACACTACAACCCTATTACTTATTTCTCATAAAACTGGAAGTTTGTACCTTTTCACCATTCACTCAATCCCTGCTCCACCTTCAGCCCACTGCTTCTGATTCCTTCAATCTGATCTCTTTTTCAGAGTTTCTCCCTTCCTCTTCTTTGTTTCAGATTCCATGTAGAAGGGGGAAAATATATCTCTATCTATTTATCTATCATCTATCTAACTTGCATCTCTCCATCTATATCTCTATACCTGTGTATATATAGTATTTGCTTTCCTCTATCTCACTTACTTCACTTGGCATAATGCTTTAAAAGTCCATCACTGTTGTCACACTTGGCAGGATTTCCTTTCCTTATGGGTGATTAATATCCCATTATATAGGTAAACACTTCTTTATCCATTCGCCACTAATGGGCATTGATGTTTTCGTTGTCTTGATGGTTGAACATAATACTCCTTGAACATGAAGGTGTGTGCAGGGATTTCTTGGACACATTCCTTGATTTTGTATGCTGAGGCTACTTGTTCATGGACCACAAGGAGAAACAATGTGTCAGTGGACCAATCAATATAAGTTCATCTCTTTCACCACCAAAAAGAGATTTATCAGCAACAGTTTGGCAGCAACAAAGAGGTATTTCGATTGTAAGGAAGTCTCAGTCACCTGAGAACCAGTCCACAGGTGAAATCTGGGAGGACAAAACATTGGGTTGGCCATGACCTGAGAAGTGACCTTGGACCAGTCGCATTGCCTTTCATTTTCCTCATCTGCTAGGGACAGAGGATGACTCTAAGTTCCAAAGTTGGCAGGCCTACAGTAGAATGCTGCTCAAAAGGTATACTTACTCCAGTCCATCTTCTCTACAAAAGAAATTTGGGAGCACCTGGGTGGCTCAGTCAGTTAAGAATCTGCCCTCCACTCAGATTATGATCCCAGAGACCTGGGATCAAGTCTCATGTCAGGCTCCCTGCTCAGCAAAGAGTCTGCTTCTCCCTCTTCCTCTGCCCCTCCTCCCTGCTCATTCTCTCTCTTTCCCTCCCTCTCTCTCTTTTAAATAAATAAATACTAAAAATATATTTTTAAAAAAATATAATTTGGAAGCCTTGGTGGAATACCTCTCTGTGAGTGCCAGGTAAGGAGTAGAATTTTCCACAACAGAAGTACCAAATGTGTCAGGTCACACCCCCTTATCATCTTTTAAGTGAAAACTTTTTTAAACAAACACAATTCGATGAGTTTTGACACATGTATATACCCAGGGTAATGAACATAGACACCATTCTCAAAAGTTCCCTGATGCCCTTATAATCCTTCCCTCCCCCAACTGTCCCATCACCAGGTATTCGCTTTCACTTGCTTTATTTTTTTTATTTATCTATTTTTGTGCAAGAGTGGTCTTTATTCTTTTATTTAAATTCAATGAATTAACATATATTGTATTATTGGTTTCAGAGGTAGGGGCCAGTGATTCCCTAGTCTCATATAACCCAGTGCTCATTACGTCAGGTGTCCCCCTTAATATCCAACACCCAGTTACCCTATCCCCCCACCCATACACCCTCCAGCAACCCTCAGTTTGTTTCCTATGGTTAAGAGTCTCTTATGGTTAGTCTCCCTCTCTTCCTCTATGATCCTCTTTTGTTTCTTAAATTCTGCATACAAATGAGATCATATGATAATTGTCTTTCTCTGATGAACTTATTTTGTTTAGCATAATACCCTCCAGTTCCATCCACATCATTGCAAATGGAAAGATTTCACTTTTTTTGATGGCTGAGTAGTATTCTGTTATATATAACACATATATGCCATACCACATCCCTTTATTTTAATATGTTTTTTAAGATTTTATTTATTTGTTTGTGAGAGAGAGAAAGAGATAGAATGCATGAGCAGAGAGAAGTCAGAGGGAGAAGAAGACTCCTGGCTTAGCAGGGAGCCCAATGTGGGACTCAATATGGGACTCCAGGATCATGACCTGAGCTGATGGCAGTTGCCTAACAAACTGAGCCACACAGATGCTCCTATTCCACATCTTCTTTATGCATTCATCTGTCATTGGACATCTGGGCTCTTCCCATAGTTTGGCTCTCGTGACATTACTGCTATAAACAGTGGGGTGCACGAGCCCCTATGGTTCACTACATTTGTATTTTTGGAGTGATACCTAGTAGTGCAATTGCTGGGTCATAGGGTAGTTCTATTTTTAACTTTTTCAGGAACCTCCAAATTGCTCTCCAGAGTGCTGTACCAGTTTGCATTCCCAACAAAAGGTCAGAGGGTTCCCCTTTCTCCTCATCCTCACAACATCTGTCATTGCCTCACTTGTTAATTCTAGCCATTCTGACCAGTGTGAAGTGGTGTCTCATTATGGTTTCAATTTGTATTTCTCTGATGCCAAGTTATTTTGAGTATTCTTTCATGTATCTGATGGCCATTTGCATGTTTTCTTCAGAGAAATGTCTGTTCATGTCCTCTGCCCATTTCTTGATCAGATTATTTATTTTGGGGGTGTTGAGTTTGATAAGTTCTTTATAGATTTTGGACACTAGCCCTTTATCTGGTAAGGCATTTACAAATATCTTCTCCTTTTCTGTCAGTTGTCTTTTGGTTTTGTGGACTATTTCCTTTGCTCTGCAAATGCTTTTTATCTTGATGAAGTCTCAATAGTTTGTTTTTTGCTTTGTTTCCCCTGCTTTTTGT
Source organism: Taxidea taxus jeffersonii (assembly GCA_003697995.1). Lineage (NCBI taxonomy): Eukaryota > Metazoa > Chordata > Mammalia > Carnivora > Mustelidae > Taxidea > Taxidea taxus. Next base: position 9,301 of record ML109308.1, on the reverse strand, counting down.
CCATTTAGATTAATTTTGCATCCCCCTAGAATTTTATATACATGGAAACAGGATGTACAGTATGGCTTGTTTTACTCACCGTAAAATTTTCAGATTCAACTTTGTTGGGTGCATCAATACTTTGTTACTTTTTGTTATTGAGTAATATTCCATTATATAGATACACTAAAATTTGTTCATCCATTAACCTGTTGATGAACATTTCAGGTTTTGTCCAGTTTGTTTTTCTCGATTAAGCTGCTATGAATATTCATGTTCACATCATTGTATGAACATATGCTTTCATTTCTCTGGAAATGGGATGCCTAGATCAAATGGGAAACATATAACTTTTGAAGAAATTGCCAAATTATCTTCCCAAGTGGTTCTACCATTTTTCACTTCTATCAGCAGACTGGGACAGTTGAAGTAGTTTCACACCCTTGCCAAAACTTGGTGTGGCCAGATTTTTTAATGTTAATTGCACTTTTAGATTCTGTAGTGGTGTCTCAATATGATTTTTATTTGCCTTTCCTTAATGACTAATGATGTGGCACATCTTTTCATGCATATATTTGCCATTTTAAAACCTTCTTTGGTGAGATGGCTCTTCAGATCTATTGCCCTTAAAAAAAACCCCTTGGGATTGTCTTAATATAGAATTGCAAGAATTGTTTATATATTCTAGATACAAGTCTTCCTCAAATAATATGTTTTCTAAGCATCTTCTCCCACTTTATGCCTCATGGAGGATTGTTGAGAATCAAGAAATTACAGCTTGGGAGGTAGATGGTGCTCCCAGTCTGGTGTGATTCATTCTAGAGTCTCTGGTACTTTAGAAGCTGCTTCTGCTGGCACACCTTCCTCCAATTCTCTCTCATCACAGTGACATGGAAACATCAGGTCACCTCCACTTAAAAACTGCAGGTCAGCTCTGGTATCCACTGCCCACCCTCCAACTTATTTGAAGCAATGGTGCCATACTTCCACACTTTTCTTCCTTGTCTGGTAACACATAGGAACAATTTTTAACTTGTATAGCAGATTGTTACATTGTATGCTTTAAATACATACAATCTTGTCAGTAATGCCTCTAGTTAAAAAAAAAATCAACCTTCCTGTAGCTGCATAACAAACGACCCCAAATCTTACAGTCCAAATAAATACCCTTTGTTATTGCTCAGAAGCCTACAGTTCTGCTGATAGGAGGCAAGCTCAACTGATCTCAGGTGGGCTCGCTGACACATCTGCAGTCCTATTGAATCTCAGTCTATTTGTAAGTGGTTCAATAGAATTCAGGCCTCCTATTATCATTAACTTGCTGTTTCTGTCTCTGCGGTTCTGGTTCATTGCATTGTAGTAATAAAATGGCTTCAGTCAGGCTCTGGGATCCCTTTCATGTGCTACTGGGCTCAGAGGGGTTGTAGACTTCTAGGATTTTCTTGATTTGGTTCTCTGAGAGGCAGTTCCTGAGAAAAACATTTGAGTCTAAGTAGCTCATTCTAAGAACTGGAGAAGTGGAGATGTCAAAGAAGGTAGAGGAGCAGCCAATACAGTGTCTGTGTTAATGAAGAAGCTACCACTGTGGGAAACTGGGACAGAGTGCTACTGGGTTGTGCCTCTAGATGGTCCCATCCAAGGGACAAAAAATGAAACATTTTCTGAGGCTGAGAACCATTTGATGAGATCTATATGAGCCTCCTTCCTCCTTAATCAGGGCTTTGACTCTGAGGTTACTCCCTCAAGGTTTTGCTGCAAAGGAATTACTGGCCCTGTAGGCTAGGTCTAATCTTGGCAGCTAGGTTCCTATTGACCTATTTTAAGTCCACTAGAAGTAGGCAATATGTGCCATGTTTAGGAACCTTGTGGGTAATCACAAAAAGAAAATGTACTCAAACAATACCAGAAATAAGTCTAACCTGTTTTTCTTCAAAACATAATCATCTAAAGCCACTCTTGAGGGACCAAGAGGGCTAGATTTCTGCATTTAAGGGTTCTGGTGTGACAGTAGTGCATTGGCTGCACCTGTTACAGCTTTGCTTTGGATCAGCAGGATGGAATGACCATCAGAAGCCACCATTCCATCATCTTGTGCATGCATCACCGAACAGAAATCTGCTTTTAATGAAACAGCAGATATTTTTAGTGATTCATCAGGAAATGCTCTGTTACATGAAATGATAGATTACTGCAGAACATTAGAGGATCCCTGAGGCCTCATGATTTGACAGCCCATGAAAGAACTAAAGCAGTTGTATGCAACCAAGCTTAACAGTAGGAAGAGTCTAAAATGGCCTAATTTCTCAGAAGATGTGTCAAGACTTGGATAAAGTGACTTCTGAGCTTGCTGTGCTCAAAAAAATGAACAAGGGTTGTGACAAGTCCCTGCTTCTGATCCATAGATTCTCTCCCAGACTCTGACTAAATGTTTCTGATCCTGCATATTTTTCTGCCTTCCAGAAAAAGCAATGGGATTATCCCTCCATTTCCCTTTACATATAATCTTTTTCTTTTTTCCTTTTTAAAAAAATGTTTATTTATTTGACAGACAGCGAGAGAGGGAACACAAGCATATAGATCTCCCTTGAGAGGGAGAAGCAGGCTTCCTGCTGAGCAGGGAGCCCGATGTGGGGCTCGATCCCAGGACCCTGGGATTATGACCTGAGCTGAAGGCAGAGGCTTAACCACTGAGCCACCCAGGTGCCCTTACATATAATCTTTTTCAATACCATTTCTACTCCTTCTCTCTCTCTCTCTCTCTCTTTTAAGATTTATTTATTTGACAGAGAGAGACACAGCAAGAGAGGGAACACAAGCAGGGGGAGTCAGAGAGGGAGAAGCAGCCTTTCCATCCAGCAGGGAGCCCGACAGGAGGCTGGATCCCAGGACCCTGGGATCAGGACCTGAGCTGAAGGAAGACACTTAATGAGTGAGCCACCAGGCCAATTGAGAATATCATAACAGAGCTTCATGAAAACCTGCTTCAGCAGACTCCAGGAAGCACCAAGGGAAGGAGAAGTATCCTTACCCCACTGGGGAGACCCACTGGAAACCCTCAAAAGGAATAAGGAGCTCAATTCAGTTCTCTCCTGGTAGGGAATGACATCCAGTCCTTCCTATAGCTCCATCCCTCTGGCTGCCCCCTCCCAGAGAACTAAGAGCCTTCCCAGCCCTGCCTATACAACCATGTGTAAATGAAGATCATATCCTTTACTAGCGGACTCAAATTCCCTAGATAATGGCATGAAATCATGAAACCATGATGCTCAAGATTACAGACTGTTATACAGAGAAAGGGGAAATAAACATGCAAGGTGAATTTGACAACTTGAATAAAACATAATTTAGAACAGTGAGAAAGGAAAATAAATTAGACATAAGACAGAAAACACTGACAAGGATAAATGTCATTAGGAATGCACTGCTACTTAAAAGCAAATATGACTGAGAGACTATGGACTCTGAAAAACAATCTGAGTGTTTTGAAGGGGCAGGTGGTGGGAGGGTGGGAGAGCCTGGTGGTGGGTATTATGGAGGGCATGTATTGTGTGGAGCACTGGGTGTGGTGCATAAACAATGAATTCTGTTACACTGAAAGGAAATTTTGAAAAAAGCTAATATGACTCTGGTGATTTCATCTTCTAACAACTGCCTTGATCCCTGTCCTCTTTCCCTCTTGGGGTAGTCTGTAAAAACGCCACAAATTCTTCTTTACCTGAAGCCACACCTTTGGATGATGCACACCTACAAATGATTTGGGGCAACTAGTCCTTAGAAATATGACCCAGTTGTGGCTGGAGAACCTCAGGCAGTCTCTGCTCTTACAGATATGAGGAAACTCCTGGAGCAGAGCTGGACACAGCCCACAGTGGAGCCAACCCCAAGCAACCAGCAGCCAGAGGCAGAACCACCCCAACCAATGGAGACTGATGAGGAAGAAAAATAGACACTTGTTGCCATAAGACCTATGTCAGTCATGGGGTTTGGGAGTTTGTTAAAAAACTGTTGTTTTTTAACATTATTGTGGAAATATTGGTGGGGAAGAAGAAACTCATCACCAAGTAGCTTCACTGACCATGAAGGTCAGCAAGCCCATGAAGAGATGCCCCCAAGTATAACATTATAAGGAAAAGCAGAAAAAATGGATCTGAATAACAGACGCTGCCTATTGATACAAATATTCTGTCAACCATAATCCATGCTAACCAGGGTGCAGGCAAGACTCCTTTTCCTGACACTGGCCAGTGGATCTTAGAATGTCCTATGTGTGCAGTATACTGTGCCAAGGGCAGATGAACAACCTGAACACTTGTCATCATTATTACAAAAAAGGAACACTCATCTGAAAAATACATCTATTTACAGACCTAAAAATGTCAATTGTACTGATTATATGCAAATGCAAAATCCTGGTGTGGGTGAAATACTAACTACTTAGCAGATGAAAGGTTCAGCCCCAGTCCATCAGGACTGTGAAAGGAGATGTGGCCAAGGACAAGGTGTGAGAAGGCTGGTGGAAAATGGTGAATCGGGACTTGGGCTTAGTCATCCCCCAAAGTCAGCCTGCAGGTAGGAACACCTGTTGTGACACCACACCCATCCAATACCCCATCATGCAAAGTTATTTCTAGAAGTTTGGGAAAGCTATAAGAACTCAAAGAGAAAAGTCGCAAGCACACCTTTTCTGATGCCATGGAGACTTAAAATTCCAGAAAAACTCTCTCAAGTGTCATGTTTTCGATCCACATCCACTTTTCGGTATAAACATCATTGGACATATTTGACATGGAATTACTCCTGGAGTTATCCAGAAGTTAAGCAATAATGGACTGAATATAACTCTTACTCCACCCCATGCCAACATAAGGGGATGCTCCCCTTCCTACTGCCCAACACCCCGCCCCTATTCCTCACCTCCCCCACAAGACACCTGACACCAGACTAAATAAATAGACAACCATTTGATTAGATGAGGCACACACCTGGGATGTCCCCTCTGGCCTTCCACCTTGGTTTCCATCTTGTCCCTAGAAATCCAAGGTTCCCAAATGATCCTTATCTCTGAATGTCACTTCCATATGGCTCTGGGCATCACTTAATCTCACCCCAGCTTCCTAACCATAACACTTCCATGCCCTAGATCCAAAAATTCTTCCCAAATCCCCTCCCCTGCACTACATCTCTTCTGGCTCCACCTAAAACCTGGAGTCCCTTGAGGGGACCGTTTCCCTGTAGACTGCCAGGTAAGCCCTTCATTATTCCTACACCACATATTGCTGGGCCTAAGATGAGGTTGGCATCCTCCCTGCTCCCCACTGCAATACCCAGACCATGGCAGTGTTTCTCCTCACGCACACCAACGCTTCTTTGCTATTCACACAACCAGTCTGCATGCCAACTGCCCACCCTCCTGAGCTGCACACAGACTTTCACTCATCCCAGTATGCTCTCAGAAGATTTCAGGGCCTGGCTCACCCTTTCTCTTGTGACTAGCACTGATTTCAGCATTTACAAAGGTCATTCCTGACTTCCACACCCCAACAAGGCTGTCCTCCACCCCCTCTCCCATTGCATGCCCACAGCACAGTCTAGACCCAGGCACTGCTTGTCACCTCCCCACATGTGGGGTCCCAGTTTCATTCCTCTTCCCTGTCACTTGCAATGTCTCCTTGTCCCTGCTTGCCCTTCTAGAAAGCTAATTCTACAACTCTTCAATCCTACCAGGTCCTTAAACCCAAAGACCCCATCATCTGGTCACTACCTATAAAGGCTCCTTACGTCTTCACTTCCTTTTTCCCCTCTTTGGTTTCCACAGCCCGTCTTTTTAATCAGCCCTTGCACATTGACCACCACAATGCTCTCCCTTTCCCTTTTCCATATTTACTCAAGAGAACCCCAGTCTCAGTTTCGACCTTGAATCAATTGAATGTATTTATGTGCATATGCTAGACATAAAAAAGGATTTTTAAATTCAGTTTTAAATACTGAATACATATGTTAAAGAATAAGTTTCATAAATATGTAACTTGTAATAGATAGTAAAAATAAAATCACTTTAAACTCATCCACCCAACCAAGCATCAAAGGGAATCAGGCCTTTGCCCAACCATTCAAGTGAGCCCCATCCACACTGTTCATCCAATTTGCAGTCCTCTCCAGGGTCAACAGCAGATAGACTTGTGCCTGTGTGCCCAAGCACCACCAGGCTGGCCCAAGAGAAGGAAAAGGACCCTAGAACCCTGGCATAATGATTTTGTAAGCATACAGGGGCCTAAACTATATATATTCCTCCTTGCAAAAAGTGAACCAAACTCTTCTTTTAGCTTTGCTGATAGCTTTGTTTCTTGTCTACATTTTAGCCATGTTATATATACCAATTAGAGTTTGGAACACCACTCCCATAAATAATCACCAAGCTGTTCCCTGCTTAACCCAGATCTTGACTCTAAATCCCTTTTCAGAGAGGCCTTCCCTGACCCTGATGTCTAGAACAGCATACACACTGCCCCATCAAGCTTCAATTTTCTAGAATCATTACCTGAAACTATACACTTACTTGTTATTTGTTTATTGTCCATCTGCCCTAATAGAATGAAAATCTTGTGAAGCTGGAGCTTCATTTGGCCCACAGCAAGCCCTCAATATCTACTTGTGGAATAACTTCAAAAAAACGTACACTGTCTAACATAGAACTCAGACTGCCAAATCCATTTATTAAAATGAAAACTCTTACTTCCCTCAATTAGATAAATACTCCACTATAACTCCTACAGTCTTAAGTAAAACTTATAAAATGTCATGAACTGCATGGGTCCACTTACATGTGGACTTTTTTTTCCCTTGATAATAATAGTACAGATCTGTAAATATATTTTCTCATCCTTATGATTTTCTTAATAACATGTTCTTTTCTCTAGCTTACTGACTTAACATGGTGGAGCAGAATGATTTTAAAAACCAAAAGCAAAAAAAATAAAATAAAATAAAAAATAATTTTTAAAAATCCCCCAGTGTGAGATGGGATGCCTGGGTGGCTCAATGTGTTAAAGCCTCTGTCTTCAGCTCAGGTCATGATCCCAGGGCCCTGGGATCAAGCCCCGCATCGGGCTCTCTGCTCAGCAGGGAGCCTGCTTCCTCCTCTCTTTCTGCCTGCTTCTCTGCCTACTTGTGATCAACCACAGGGGGAGGGGCCAGCTCCCGGCAAGCAGCGGAGCAACTGAGCACAAAATCACGACTTTTAAAAGTCTGCTCCACTGAGGGACATCACTCCAGAGGCTAAACTGGGGTGAAGCCCACACAGGGTCAGTGTGGCCCCAGGTCCCATGGCTACAGAGACAAAGCCAAAGAGTGAGCTCTCAACTCAGGGTTACACTGAACTGGCCACAGGCTGCATGAGCTCACAGTGCGGCCAAAGGCCAGAGAGATAGGAGTGATTGAGTGCTCTTCTCCAAACGGGGCCAGAGGCCAGGGAGACGGGTGTGATCGAGCGCTTTTCTCTGAGCACGCACTGAGGAGCAGGCCCCTCAACTCCTCTGGGCCAGAGATTCAGAGGCCGCCATTATCATTCCCATCCTCCAGAACTCTATGGAAAGTGTTCAGGGAACAAGAGCTCCCGAAAGTGAACCCAAGTGGATTACTTAGCCTGGCCCCTGGTAAGGGCCAGGCAATTCCGCCTAGGGCAAAAACACTTGAGAATCACTACAACAGTCTTCCCTCCCAGAAGATCAACAAGAAATCCAGCCAAGACCAAGTTCACTTACCAGGGAACTGTGGAATTCCAGAGGAGGAGAAAGCAAAGCGTGGAATTCATGTCTTTCTCCCCAAGATTCTTTAGTCTTGCAGTTAATTAATTTCTTTTTCTTCCACTAAAATTTTTTCTAATTTTTACCCTTTCCTCTTTTAACGTTTCTTTATCTAGATTATCTTAACAATACCTTTCAAAAAATAATGATTCTTTTTGAACCTTCATTATTATAGTCATATTTTATCCTTCATTGTATCTAACTTTATTTTTTGTATACACATAGGGTCTTTCTTCTAAAAAATTTGGGGTACAACTTCTCCTAATAGATCAAAATATACCCTAAATCTAGCTCCGGGCTTGTTCTAGTCTCCAGCCCAAGCAAAATTTTCTCCACTTCCTTTTTCTTTATCCTCCCAACCAACTTACTTTATCAACCCCAATTTTAGAAATTAAAAATTTTTTTCTCTTCTTTATAAGCATTTCGATCCCTTCATTGTGTCTACCCTATACATGTTTTTCATTCTTTAAAATTTTTGGAGGTAGTTTCTTCTGAGAGACCAAAATATTCCCAAAATTAAGTGGGTGACCCTGTTCTAGTCATATATATATATATATATATATATATATATATATATTTCTTTTTTAATATTTTTTCTATACTTGTTTTCTTTTTTTAACCTTTTATTTTGAAATTCTTTCTATCCCCTTTCTCCCTCCCACAACTTGGGGTTTCTTCTGATTTGGTTAAAGCACATTTTCCTGGGGTCTTTGCCACCCTTTTAGTATTTCATTTGATCCTTCATATATTCTTATCTGGACAAAATGACAAGG